>BDDA01000411.1:57743-71260 GCA_001662385.1 Chlamydomonas asymmetrica | reverse complement strand
GGGGGGGGGGGGGGGGGCAAGCAACCCAGGACGAAAGCATGGGAAGGTGGAAAATGTGACAAGCAAGCAAGCTGAAGCAAGCTACCCAGGAGTGCCCTGGGCAATGCAGGCATGCACCCACCAACCTGTAGGAATGCCAGCGCCGAATAGCATGGGTAGGACGGGATGCACACGTATTCGCGCATGGTCACGCACAGCGCTCCGCCCTGCTTGCCAGCAGCGTTGCCCTCCAGCGTGCAGTTGCGGAGCACCAGCCTGCCACCATCGTAGAACGTCGACACCGACACCGCCCCTCCGCACCCTGCCACGGAGTTGCCGACGAAGCTGGTCGAGTCGATGGTAGCGTTGAGGCCGGCAGAAAAGAACGCCAAGGTGCCGTTGCGATAGTTGGATGGCCAATCTGTGGAAGCTGGTATCATGTTGCCAACAAACGACGAGCCCGAGAGCACAAACGGATTCTTGCCCTTCGATGCAGAGGACCCCACGTACATGGCCGTGCCGGTGTTGTTTTCAAAAGTGCAGGCCGTCACCAAGGTGGAATCGCTGTTGCCGTTCAGGCGCAGGCCGCTAGCTTGCGGGCTTGTGTTATTCACAAACACGCTGGTGTCAACGAACGCAGCGTTGATGGCATCGATTGCCAGCCCACCGCAAAAGCCACCGTAGTTACCATGGAAGGTGCAGCCCGTAACATTAACATAGCTGCTGGTAAGCTGTGCCCCGCCTGTATTGTCGTTGACTCCGACGTTCCTTTCGAAGGTACTGTTTTGCAGAACAGTCGTGCTGCTGAACAGCCCACGGCTGTTGAGGGCGGCGCCATAGTTGAAGGACCCCGTGTTGTTATAAAATGTGCACAGGTCCACCAGTAGTGTGGCGTAATCTGTGACATACGCGCCCCCGCCGGCCCTGTTTGCCAGGTTGTGCGCAAACAGGCACCGTACCAAGCGTGCATGAGTCGCGTACCGAAGGTACAGTCCACCACCCTCACCAAATCCAAGGGTCGTGCTTATTCCGGGGGCACTGTTGGCTGTGAAGTTTGTCGCAATGATACTGGCGTGGAGCGTATAGCCCACTGCATCGCGCTCGTGGTCTCGGGCTGAGATGGTCAGCGCACTTCCGCGCTGGAGGCCTGCGGTGCCGGTGTTGTTGCGGAAGCGCGTGTCTGTCACACTGACTAAACCAGAGCTTCGGTGCACGAGCACTGCCCCTGCGGCCTGCAGTTCCTGGTTTCCGTACGAGTCCTCTAATAGCTCCAGCGCTCCGGATGCCACTGAGTTGTCACTGAATGCAGAGCGCTCTATAAGAACAGACTTGCTGATGCCATCCAACCGCAGGCACGCCCAGCCGATGGAGTCCACGACGCCACTGCAAGTGAGATTGCTGACGACTGCATGCGTGCCGTTACTCACCAACACTGCTGGTCCCGTTGCCTTTTCTACGACTGCGTTGGTCAAAGTCACGCGGCTGATGTTGATGAGCTGTATGAGTGGCTCTGAGCCTTTCAGAAAAACGCTTGCCACGGTTACGGTCAGCGTCAAGTTGGTTAAGTCACGAAACACCACCAACCGTGCAGCAAGGCTGGTTTCAAACCGCAACTCCACACCTGTCCAGATAATGTGCACCAAGTACAATAGGAAAAGCGCATCTGCACACAAGCATGACCTGAATACTGAAACTTGGCGAGCCGAACAACCAAACCGAATAAGCAAGTGTGCCACGGCAACAAGCGAACAGATAGCATGAGTAGGGTGGCTGACTATACACACCTGAAAACAGCTGTTTGTTTGCATTGTACAAGGGAGCGAGTGCCGCTGCGGCGTATACCACAACCGCGGTCCCTTCGGCCCGCACACAGCGCAAGCCGAAGAAACGTACGGCATCACCGTGTCCACTGAGCTGCAACGCACAGCTTGCAGGTGCTGTCAGGACCTCCGCTCCGTCCGCAACCGCTCCAGCAAGCAGGAACAGCACCACTGCAAGCCAGGACCACACACCAGCTGCCGCCATGCCATCCGCGCGGAACGTCCAGCGGAACGTCGGTCAAACGTGTCTCCCTGGTGGCCCAGGCAAGTGCTCCCAGCCTGCACAGCTCATGGCTTCTCCCAGGCAAAACGCTGCCTTCCGCTTGACTGACGCTGTGCTGCAGCACCAACAGTCAGCAGTAGAAAACAGACGGTTGGGTCACACAACGACGCAGTCTACAACCCTCCAGTGCGAAAATTCATAGACGTGGGTACAGCCGATAAGTCCAGGTAGCATCCTGAACCACCTTGTATCCAGCTTGTCCTTTGGTTAGACGCAAGTGATTGCAGCAGATCCGCGACAGTTGGGCAGTGAGTGACGCTGCCCAACCCAATTTCACGGTTGCAATGGAAATGTATGGCCAAGAAGTCCACAGGTGGCATGGCACTCCCAGAGGCCAGACCAGTGCGCTCGACTCCAGAAATCTGCAGAGTCACCCAGCAGGCATGTGCAATAGGCCTCCTTTCGTGCAACCGGCAGGGACGCGCAAGCAGGCGGTGTGGGCCACTTGTCAGCTCGTCGCTGCGCAAGTGCGAGCAGACGGCGGAAAAGAAGACACTTCCTAAGCTCTCTCATGCCTGCTATCCCTGCATGGGGGTTCACCATGCATGCGCCTTGCAGCTATCCAAACCTCCTTGCCACAACTGCCTCGCTTGCTGCCGAGGTCCAGCCAACTAGAGGAGCGGAACTTGGCGGCTGGCTGGTTCCTGCTCACTGCCGCACAGCGTGGCGCAACTCAGGCCCCGCCTTGCAGGTAATGCATGTGCACCGCCGCAGCAGGGCGTGCTGCGCACAAGCATACAGCATGCTTGATGCGAATGCATACGCCCCAGTGGGCACGCACAAAGTTGCGGGCGCGCATCGACTACAGGCGGGGTATGGCACCGAAGGAAAACATTAAAGCAGGGTCGGTGTACGAGCATGAGACCTCACCGCTGCATAGGCAACGGTGTGCCGCCGACCGGCAGCGAACCCCCAGCAGCACAAGACCAGTCACCAGCAGAGCAGGAAACAAATGCACATGCACATGCTGGCCAACCAGATGCCTGACAGTCTGACACATCCACAATTGCAGTTCAGGCAATGCCGCCTGCTACATGGTACTGCACCTGGGAGTTGCAACCTGTGTTGAACGCTAGGCGTTTCCGACATAATACGCGGAAAGCATTGCAGCGTCTGATAGTATGACGCTTCTTCGTTGGCACATGCAGGTTCAGATGCTGCCCCTATGTGCCCCCCAACGTTGCCCCCGATACCGCGGTACTTGCGACCTGGCTGGCGCTTGCGGCCGTGGTAGGCTGTTTGGCAGCATGATGCGACGCTCGCCCGGTCATCAACGATGCAAGGCTTTCTGTACAGACCGCAAGCGCCATGGAGTCTCTCGTGCTTGGTGCACGCGTGAAGCGTGGTCCTATATAAAACACAAATCAAATGACGAACTATGAATGACGAATGCAAGGCACCTCCCACCAAGTTGCACACATGCCTAACAAAGTAACAAACCATGTATGCCGATGCGTGACAACACATACAATCCGCCTGTGCAGGTTGACCCTGTTGACCCTGTTGACCCTGTTAACTCTGTTACCAGCTGCATGGTTACCTCAGGCAGCAGGCACGTGAACACGCGCTCGCTTGGTAATGCCCAGCTGCCCGCCCCACAATGCCAGTAGTGCTACTGCTCAACGGACCCCAACGGACCCCCAAAGCCCTCGGGGTATGCGGAAACAAATATAAAAAGCGGTATCGGAAAAGTACAAGCGGAACAAGTTTGGCACTTGAAACTTGAGCATTCAGTGCATAAGCTGGTGCATAAATGTATGCTATATATACGCTCACGATACACACTCTTGGATCGTGCATTGCCAAAACAATTATTACTACATACCCAGTACGACAGGGTCGCCCTTCCTTCGACACCTACCAACGCCCTCGCTGCACCCAGCTCTTGCACTGTTGCAACAACAACCGGTTCAGCTGTCCGCTCCTAGACCACCTCGTCCCGGCTCCCCCCCCTCCCCCTCCCTCTCCCCCTTCTCCCCTCCCTCTCCCCCCTCCCCCCTACACACAACACACACACGCACACGCACAACTGGAGTCGTGCTACTTGTCCTTCTTGTTCTCGTCGTGTTCCTGAGTGGCAGGGCAGCACACGTACAACAACAGCTTAAGACACAGTGCGGTTTAACACACCGCACTTCCGGGTCACACGTGTGTATGACTGTGTACACGCAGCGCCTGCTCCTGATGCATGCTGTCGAGTGATTGAAGTTATGGAACATGCCTGCGTGAAGCTACGTCAGACACGAGGTGCATCCTCCACAGAAGCGCACGCACCTCTGACAGGAAAGCGTTGCGAGGCAGGCGTTGTGACTCTGCTGGGTCCTTCCGGTGCGTAAGGTGCGTGAGGTGCACGGGTTCCCCAGAGGGCAGGTTCTGCTTCCCCTGGTCCTGCTGATAATGAGCCTTACATCCTACAGAATAGTAATAGTGGAAAATTGGCAGTCAGCAGTGTGACAATCAAGCTCACGTGCTTGACCGAGCGAGGATGAACGAGGTTGCAGGAAGGTACACTTTTATGAGTGCAGCAGCTCACCGCAGTCCAGCTGGGACCTCCACTGCATCGCTCGCAACTCGTTGACCTTCTCCATGGTCAGGTCCTTGTGCACGTTAGCCTTTGCCAGGTCAGGAAGCTCATCCCACATCTCGTTCACTTTCGTCTCGACGAGCCGTACGAGGTCAGGACGAGAGCCTGCCGGGACAAGTGCACATGAGGGCAGATACAGCTGCTTTAATTTGAACCACAGGAGGTGGCAAAGCGGACCGCAAGAACCGGCGACGGTGACGCACGCCCGTAGGCACCCACAGGCAACATAACACGGCTTTGGCTTCAAGTCATGGTGTGCAGACTGGGCCTTCCTCAAGACCCAAGTCGAGCACTCACGTTGCATGACCGCGAGGTTCACCATCTCGAGGAGCGCATTCACTTTTCGCCAGCGGAGAAGGTGCACGACTTTCAGGAGAACTTGCTGTTTTTCAGGCGGAAGGCTCTCCTTTTCGAGCTTTTCGAGCGTGGAACTGAGAAGGCTTTCCGTTTCTAAAAAGATTCTCCCTGGGTCGTGCAACTGCTCAGCGGACAACTGCGTGCACATATCGCTTCGCCCGTCGTGGAAGAAGAACCGGTGCTGGTTTGTGCCAGTTGATGAAGCTGATGCTCACATGGCTATCAGAGTATCAGCACAAGTTTTTCAATTATTTGGTGGTTCCCGTGCCCTGCACGCGACTGCACTTTATGCATCCACGACAAGGGAGCATTCACCCAGCCCTGCTTCTCACGCAACCCAATAGCAGGGGGCGGAGCCCCCCCGCACCCCCTCTGCACCCCCCAAAGCATGCAAGACAACCCCTTTCCACTTTTCCACCAGTCGCTTGGCACGTGGTTGCACTTACATCTGTGATGCCTGTGTTCCTTTGCATAACCAAGCGGGGAGTGCCGCCCCACGCAACCCCCGGCACGCACACCCCTGCATGCATGCACCAACCCCCTTCTGACACCTTCCCACCCAAACCCCCATACGCCTGCGCCTGCTCAGCACATGCCTGGCAGTGCGTGTGCTCCCAGCTGCACTCCGTGCAGACATGCGATGCCTGCCTCGCGCACGCACAGAGTACGATGTACGTTGAACGTCGTACGATGGCGGTGCACCCACGCCCCCACCCCAGAGCGACCGCAGTTTGCGCCGCGTACATAAACCGCAAACCAGGAGTCGGCCAATGGACCAAGTGGATAAACTGATAGGGCTTGGCCTTCCAGGTACCTCCAGGTCCCCACACGGTGGCATGCAAGCGCTAGCCGCCACCCACGCACAGCTCAAACTGGCAATCAGACAGCAGTCAGGTGGCTCCAGTTCAAGCAAGGAAAGCCATGCCAGCACACGTATGCCCCTTTCGACAGACACATTGGATCGGCAGCGGTTGGCGGTGGATGGAGGTGACCATCTGCTCAACGCTTTCCGCTGTCGCTACTGTCGCAACCGGGGCAAACATGCGACGTGCGAGGCCAAGACTTGGGGGGGTCGGAACTAGCAAGGGTGGATGGACCAGTGCAGGCATCTCAGATAGAAGGCTGCAGGAGTCATGACAGGCAACACGTTTCCTTTCGCTTGCGCACGCCATGGCAGGTCTGGCAACCGGAGGAAGGTGAACCTAATGGTGGCCGGATAGCGCCTGATCACTGCAGCGCAGCATTGCGTAGCTTCACCCCTGCCTTGCAGATGATGAAAATTTAAATGTACCACCGCAGGGTGTTAGTGCTGCGTTAGCTGCGTACAAGCACACAGCATAGTTGATGCACATGTATGTTCCGTGCCCCAGCAGTGCAGACACGCATGCAGAAAGTTGTGGGCGCACAACGGACTGCGCATGCCTCCAGCCTTGACATCACGCCGTAGGCGCATCCTGGGATGTGCTGCACAGTGTGGGCTCCCGATCTTCCCTGGCCCAAGCAGGTGAGCAACACAAATCACAACGTGGTGAATTACACCACAAAGCAGCAGTGACATGTGTGCAGGCGGCCATCCACTGTCGGTGCCGGGCCGCCGGGGAGGTGCGGTGAGTGCCGTTCCAGTGCTGAGTGCTCACCACCCAGGTACTGTGACACACACATGCATGCTCATACGCACGCTCACGATTACCCGGCCGCACCCCTCGCATACGGCAGCACACATACTGTCGATTAGTGGCGGCAGGTACGCCCTGAGGTACGCCAAGTACAAAAAACATTAGGCAAAATAGTGTTCACGGCTTCACGACTGATTCATAGGCGTATCACATTGCCATGTGGCTGTTGTAGGGGAGGGTTATCACGCGTGGCAATGGCGCGGGCAAGCTTGTACCAGTCACTGTGTCACGCATCCCGTCAGTCACGTGCGGCCATCCCTGGAGCGCGTCGCGACCGCATCATCACCGCATCAGCTGCATCAGTTCGGTGACCAAAGTGACCAAACGTTGGTCAGTTGTAGCCGGTGAAGAAGCTCTCCGCGGCCTGCCCCTCCTCCTCGGCCCCCTGGCAGCACGGCCCCGTCAGTGCCGGTCTCCGTCACGGTTGGGCACTCGGTGTGGGTCAGCGTGCGCAGGCAGTGCTCCCCCACAGACTCCAGGTCCATGTTGTACTGCTGCTGCTGCTGGTACCGCAGGTTGTACTGCAGGTTGTACTGCTGGTGGGATAGCTGGTAGGACGGCGGGCTGCATCCTGCAAGAGCCTTGGGGTCAGGGCTGATGAGGGGCTGCTGCTTCTGCTGCTGGGGTGAAACGGGTGAAGTGCCGGGCTTGTAACAGCTGGTGCGGAGGCCGCGGCACTGGCAGCGTGCACAACGGCCACAGGTGCGTCGCTCGCAGGTGTGTGCAGCGGCCACGCCGCTGGCGGACCCATAGGCTGGTGCTGCAGCTGCATGGCTGCGTGCGTGCGGGGAGGAGGTGGGGGAGGGGGCATCATCTCCGCCATGGGCATCTCTGCTGCCACAACGTCAGCGCTCTCCCCAGCCTCGTCCATACGCTCATCCTGAGCAAGCCGCCGCTACGCCTGCTGCTGCTGCTGCTGCTGCCGCTGCTGATGTCGCCGCCACGCTGTCATTGCGCTTGCTCTGCACCATCCGCTGCTGCACATGCGTCCCCTCCTGCGCCATGCTGGCGTTACCGTTGCGCCAGGCCTGCTGCCACACGTGCTGTGGTGCGTGACTGACACCCGAGCGCATGGCACTGCCGGATGCAGCGCATTTAATAGTGCTGGCATGTAGACCCTCTGCTGTGCGCTCGGCATCACAACCACCCAGCGCAGCTGACTCCTTGCGGTATGATGAGGGTGGCGGGGTGGGCGAAATGGGAGCAATGGCGCCAGGAAGCAATGGCACTGCGGTGGAGATGGCGACGCTGGTGCTAACAATGCCATACGCTGCTGATCGAGGCAGGCTCGCGGGCGGCGCAGCGGTAAGCACCCTACGGGCGCTGATGCCCATTGCTGTACCTGCTCGCCCGTTCCCGCCTTTGCCACAGCAGGTGCGAGGCGCGTTGCAAGCCCAGGCTCCTTTAGCTCCTCCATCATGTCTGCACCACAAGCCCTTTGCAGCGGGGGGGAGCGAGTGGTCACCCGCAGGCAGCACAAGCTGATCCTCCTGCTGCCGCTGTACAAGGTTGTGTACCGCAGGCGTATTGCTGGCACCCACACCCGCACCAGCCGGAGACGATGCATGGTGGAAAGCGGCTCCGCCAGCAGGCGAAGCCGTAGGTGCTGCGGATGCACCAGGGCTGCCGCCACTGGGCGTGGCAGGATTGGCCGCCGTTTTGGCAGCGGTGTGGTTGGTGCTGTAGTGGTTGTTGGCCGCGATGATGGGCAGCGAGGACGGCCGCGGCCAGCCGCCCAGCTGCAGCGAGATGGCAGCAGCAGGCGTGGCCGCCCACCTCAGCGCGGTACCGCTTGTACCACCCGCACTGCCGCTGCGTCCCCTGAGCAGCTGCCTCTGCTGCAGCGGCAGCTGGTGCGGTGCAAGCAGGCGGTTGGCGGAGGTTGGGCTGCCGAAGCTGGGCACAGCAGGCCGGCCGAGGTGCAGCACTGGCGAGACCTCCCTCGCCCTCTGCGCCGCGGAACCCGCCGCAGCATCCGCTGCTAGCACGAGGAAGGAGCTGCCGCAGCCCGGGTTCGGGGTTGCAGGCAGACCAGCAGCGGCAGCGTGCGCGAGACGTGCCTCAAAGCAGCGCTCCTGGAGGGGCACCTGTACCTGCGGCGGCTGTGCATGCAGCACGGGCCGGCCTAGCAGCATGACTGGCAGTGCCGTGGGGAACGCCGGCGTTGGGCGGGCCTGCTTCACGCGGTGGGGTGCAGGCTCGTCCCTGTCCATCATCGTGATCACCGATGCGGAGTCATCGCAAGCGTCGTCCTCATAGTTGACGCCCTCTGCCGCCATCCCTGCAGTCAGTACGGCGCACAAGCGCATGCCTGTTCATGCGCTCCATGCCACTTTGTCCGGTGCGACAGTCTGGGTTCATGCATGTCAGTGCAGCGGTTTGCAGGCACAAACGAGACATCCTGCTGGGATTGGTAAGATGGGGTGGCGGCAAATAGTGGGATGGGATCACTCACACATCCATGAATGGCCTGCGTGAATGGCCTGAGCGGCCAAGTGATGTAAAGACAATCAATCAATCATCCTGCTGGGAGTGGGATCCAGGGCAGAGCATTGAGCGCATGGCCTGATGCATGCACTACTGCACTCATCACTCATCACGCACAAACCAGTGCACAAACGAGGCGCGCACCACAGCGTCACGCACCTGAGCATTCTTCGCTGGTGGCTGGCCATGCGCGTGCCCCGGCAGCAGCAGCAGCAGCGGCACGGCCCGTGGGCGAGCGCTGGCGCTTGGCGCCCCCGGCGCCGCCGCCCACCGCGCCCCGCGCCGCGGCCATAGCCGCAGCCGCTGCCACTGCCGCCGCAGCCGGCGGAATGTTGAACGTGCTGGTGCTCATCTCTGGCTCTGCGGGGGGCGGTGCGGTGGGCTTCACCAGTACAAGCGGTGGCGCCAGCAGTGGTGCGGGCTGACTCTCGGGGCCTGGCGCGGGCAGTGTCTGCTGCTGGAGTACAAGCGGGGGCGCACGCTGCGCTGCCGCCGTTACCCCTTGCGGCGCCGGCAGGGGTGCGGGCTGAGGTGCGTGGGTCGGCGGCGGCAGCGGCAGCGGTTGGGGCGCCAGGCGTGCGTGCCGACGACGCAGCTGGCTGTCGATGAGGTGCATCAGCCAGTCGTACTGTGGCACATCCAGCGGGCCGAGCTGGGAGCAGTAGGAGTGCCACGCGATGCACCACCTGCATGCAGCATCAAATGGGACAAGCACATGGACTGTCTCAGACAACAGTGTGTCTGTGTGACTCACACCCTCATGTGTGGCGGCGTGCAGCACTAGCAGGCAGCCCGAGCTGTGTTGCCTGAGTGTTGTGCTCTGGGGTTGCGCTGGATGTGGCTCGAAAGCTGAGTGCCAGCCAGCTGCTGATTGGTGCCCGGCAACCACCCCAACAGTCCAGCACTGAAGGCGCCGTCAGCCCCGCAGCACTGCAGAAGCGCTCTACCACGCACCAAAGCATGCTGTACACACAGCTCAGCAGCTGCATCACCTCTAAGGGCCAGTTCACATACGGATTGGATCAGGGTCGGATCACCCATAGTGGAGCCGATCCTGGATCCACTCCGTTCGGGGCGGATCTGGGGCGGATCCGGTCCGGATCCGAACATATGAACCAGCCTAATTTCTACACCCATGCATGCATTTTGTGTACCTGGGGATCTTCATCGCTTGGACCGCTGCTTGCCATTTTGCCGTGCGGTGCTCAATCCACTGCAGCAGCGTTTCAGACTTGGACGTGGTGGCCGGGAACTTGATTGAATTCCAGGGCAGGCTACCTGCACGTCGAATGCGCAGGGCTTATGGGTCTTAAGGTTGTAGGTTTTAGGATGCTGGGACTGCATGACATGCTGTGACATCCATGATCCATAATTATTGCACCACAGGGCGTCCAGCCATCATTAGATGCCTTCATTGCACATATCAGCAAGGGCCATCCGCTGATCCAATGCCGGCAGGCATGGTGAATGGCTGTCGTGCGCATGCCAAAATGCGTGATGCGTGTCAGGGCTGCCACTCGCAGTGTACTTGTCAAGTGTACACCATGCATGCATGCAAACACAACGTTGTGTCAGTCCCCCACATACGGTACTAGCACGACCCGTGCAAAGGTCAATCGGCAGTCGGCGACGCACAGCATGTCCTCTTGTGTGCGCTCTGCAGTCTGCACGTATGTACGCAAAGCAAGGAAAGCAAGCTGCAGAGCCTGCAGTTGCTGACTGGTGAATGACTGTAGAGCATGCGTGCTCAGGGCTGACACTTGCACTGTATAGCAGAATTACCTGCCAACCATGCATGCATGCATGCATGCATGCAAACACTGTGCAAGTCACCCGTGCATTCAAGCATGACCTGTGCACAGGTGCAAAATGGTCGAACATCATTCGTCGACATGCTGCACTTTCTCATGTGCGTCCTGCGTTCACGCATGCAAAGCAAGGGAGCTGCCTGACCCCTCTGCACCAAGAACAACAGGAAAAGCGCATCTGCACATGAGCATGACCTGAATACTGAAACTTGGCGAGCCGAACAACCAAACCGAATAAGCAAGTGTGCCACGGCAACAAGCGAACAGATAGCATGAGTAGGGTGGCTGACTATACACACCTGAAAACAGCTGCTTGTTTGCATTGTACAAGGGAGCGAGTGCCGCTGCGGCGTATACCACAACCGCGGTTCCTTCGGCCCGCACACAGCGCAAGCCGAAGAAACGCATACGGCATCACCGCGTCCACTGAGCTGCAACGCACAGCTTGCAGGTGCTGTCAGGACCTCCGCTCCGTCCGCAACCGCTCCAGCAAGCAGGAACAGCACCACTGCAAGCCAGGACCACACACCAGCTGCCGCCATGCCATCCGCGCGGAACGTCCAGCGGAACGTCGGTCAAACGTGTCTCCCTGGTGGCCCAGGCAAGTGCTCCCAGCCTGCACAGCTCATGGCTTCTCCCAGGCAAAACGCTGCCTTCCGCTTGACTGGTGCTGTGCTGCAGCACCAACAGTCAGCAGTAGAAAACAGACGGTTGGGTCACACAACGACGCAGTCTACAACCCTCCAATGCGAAAATTCATAGACGTGGGTACAGCCGATAAGTCCAGGTAGCATTCTGAACCACCTTGTATCCAGCTTGTCCTTCGGTTAGACAGTCATGCCCGTGATTGCAGCAGATCCGCGACAGTTGGGCAGTGAATGACGCTGCCCAACCCAATTTCACGGTTGCAATGGAAATGTATGGCCAAGAAGTGCACAGGTGGCACTACCAGGGGCCAGACCAGTGCGCTCGACTCCAGAAATCTGCAGAGTCACCCAGCAGGCATGTGCAATAGGCCTCCTTTCGTGCGACCGGCAGCGCAAGCAGGCGGTGTGGGCCACTTGTCAGCTCGTCGCTGCACAAGTGCGAGCAGACGGCGGAAAACAAAACGCTTCCTAAGCTCTCTCATGCCTGCTATGCCTGCATGGGGGTTCACCATGCATGCGCCTTGCAGCTATCCAAACCTCCTTGCCACAACTGCCTTGCTTGCTGCCGACCTCAAGCCAATTAGAGGAGCGGAACTTGGCGGCTGGCTGGTTCCTGATCACTGCCGCACAGCGTGGCGCAACTCAGGCCCCGCCTTGCAGGTAATGCATGTGCACCGCCGCAGCAGGGCGTGCTGCGCACAAACATACAGCATGCTTGATGCGCATGCATACGCCCCAGTGGGCACGCACAAAGTTGCGGGCGCGCATGGACAACAGGCGGGGTATGGCGCCCAAGGAAAGGTATTGAAGCAGGGTCGGTGTACGTGCATCAGACCTCACCGCTGCGTAGGCAGGGGTGTGGCGCCAACCGGTAGCAAACCCCAGCAGCACAAGACCTGGCACCAGCAGAGCAGGAAGCAAATGCACATGCACATGCTGGCCAACCAGATGCCTGAGAGTCCGACACATCCACAATTGCACTTCAGGCAATGCCGCCGGCTACACCGCCGGTACACTACATGGTACTGCACCTGGGAGTGGCAACCTGTGTTAAACGCAAGGCGTTTCCGACATAATACGTGGAAAGCATTACAGTGTCTGATAGCGTGATGCTTCATCGTTGGCACATGCAGGTTCAGGTGCTGCCCCGATGTGCCCCCCGATATTGCCCCCGATACCGCGGTAATTGCGACCGGGCTGGCGCTTGCGGCCGTGGTAGGTCGTTTGACCGCATGACGCGATGTTCGACAGGTCATCAACGATGCAAGGCATTCCGTACAGACCGCAACGGCGGCGCAAGCGCCATGGAGTCTCTCGTGTTTGGTGCGCGCATTAAGCGTGGTGCCATAAAAACACGAATCAAATTACGAAGGATGAATGACGTAAGGCACCTCCCACCTAGTCGCGCAAATGCCTAGCAAACCATGCATGCTGATGGCGCGCGCGTGGCAACGCGCGATCCGCCTGACCTAAGTTGACCCGTTACCGGCTGCGTCGTTGCCTAAGGCAGCACGTAAGCACACGCTCGCTTGGTGATGCCCAGTTGCTCGCCCGACAATGCCGGCGCCGCTGCTAAACGGACCCCGAAAGGCCGAAAGCCCTTGGGGTGCTGTATGCAGAAATAAAAGTAAAAGCGGCATTCGGAAAAGTACAAGCGGAAAAGGTTGGCACTTGAAACTAGAGCATTCAGTGCACAATTTATTGCTACATATACGCTCTTAAGCTGGTGCATGAGTATATGCTGTACATACGATCACGATGTACGATCTTGGGTCGTGCATTGCCGAAACGATGACTACCGTAGCACTATTGTGTACGATGGGGTCGCACTTGCTTCGACAGCTACTAACGCCCTCGCTGCACCCAGCCCTGTTGC
>BDDA01000411.1:19606-52698 GCA_001662385.1 Chlamydomonas asymmetrica | reverse complement strand
CCTCCTCGCAGCTCCCCTCCCCCTTCCCCCTCCCCCTCCCCCTCACCCCCTCCGCCCTCCCAAATTGCCCTCCCCCTCCCGCTACACACACCGACACGACACACGCCACACACTACACACACGTGCACGACTGTGCCAGCCTTACACCGAAGCCGCGCTACTTGTCCTTCTTGTCCTCTTCACGTTTCTGAATGGCAGGGCAGCACACGTATAACAACAGCTTAAGACACAGTGCTGTTCAACACGCCGCACGTTCCGGATTGATCACACACATGTTGAACTGTACGCATGCGGCGCCTGCTCCTGATGCATGTCGTCGAGCTGTGTTTATGGTGTGGAACATGCATGCTTAAAGCTACGTCAGGCACGAGGGGCATCCTCCACAGAAGTGCACGCACCTCTGACAGCAAAGCGTTGCGAGGCAGGCGTTGTGACTCTGCTGGGTCCTTGCGCATGCGGTGCATGAGGTGCGCGGGCTCCCCAGAGGGCAGGTTCTGCTTCCCCTGGTCCGCCTGATAATGAGCCTTACATCCTACAGAGTGGTAAGAGTGGAAAAATGGCAGTCAGCAGTGTGACAATCAAGCTCACGTGCTTGAACGAGCGAGAATGAACGAGGTTGCAGGTAGGTACACTTTCATAAGCGCACCAGCTCACCGCAGTCCAGTGGGTCCTCCACTGCATCGCTCGTAACTCGTTGACCTTCTCCATGGTCAGGTCCTTGTGCACGTTAGCCTTTGCCAGGTCAGGAAGCTCATCCCACATCTCGTTCACTTTCGCCGTACGAGGTCAGGACGAGAGCCTGCAGGGACAAGTGCATATGGCAGCAGATACAGCTGCTTTAATTTGAACCACAGGAGGTGGCAAAGCGGACCGCAAGAACCGGCGACGGTGACGCACACCCGCAGGCACCCACAGGCATCATAACACGGCTTTGGCTTCAAGTCATGGTGTGCAGACCGGGCCTTGCTCAAGACCCAAGTCGAGCACTCACGTTGCACGACCGCGAGGTTCACCATCTCGAGGAGCGCTTTCACTTTTCGCCGCCGGAGAAGACGCACGATTTTCAGGCGGACTTCCTGTTTTTCAGGGGGAAGGCTCTCCTTTTCGAGCTTTCCGAGCATGACACTGAGCATGTTCTCCGTTTCTAAAAAGATTCTCCCTGGGTCGTGCAACTGCTCAGCGGACAATTGCGCGCACATATCGCTTACGCTTACGCTTATTGTGGAAGAAGAACCGGTGCTGGTTTGTGCCAGTTGATGGAGCTGATGCTACAAGGCTATCAGCACAAGTTTTTCAAGCATTTGGTGGTTCCCGTGCCCTGCACGCGACTGCACTTTATGCATCCACGACAGGGAGCATTCACGCAGCCCTGCTTCTCGCGCAACCCAACAGCAGGGGGCGGAGCTCCCCCGCACCCCCCTCTGCAACCCCCAAAGCATGCAAGTCAACCCCTTCACACTTTTACCACCAGTCGCTTGGCACGTGGTTGCACGTGTGTTCCCTTGCATAACCAAGCGGGGGGCGCCGCCCCACGCACCCCCCGGCGCACACACCCCTGCATGCACGCACCAACCCCCTTGCGACACCTTCCCACCCAAACCCCCATACGCCTGCACCTGCTCAGCACATGCCTGGCAGCGCGCGTGCTCCCAGCTGCACTCCGTGCAGACATGCGATGCCTGCCTCGCGCATGCACACAGAGTACAATGTACGATGTACAATGGCGGTGCACCCACGCGCCCAGCCCGGAGCAAACGCAGCTTGCGCCGCGTACATGGACCGCAAACCAGGAGTCAGCCAATGGACCAAGTGGATAAGCTGATAGGGAATATGGCCTTCCAGGTACCTCCAGGTCCCCACACGGTGGCATGCAAGCGCTTGCCGCCACCCACGCACAGCTCAAACTTTTTTGTTGTGTTGTTGTTTACACTCGGCCGGCTAGCCAGAGGCCCAGGGCCGCCCTTGGGAGGGTGGCAATCCGACAGCAGTCAACTGGCATTCCGACAGCAGTCAGGTGGCTCCAGGTCAAGCAAGGAAAGGCATGCCAGCACACGTACGCCGCTTTGGACAGACATACATTGGATCGGCAGCGGCTGGCGGTGGATGACGGTGACCCTCCACTCAACGCTTTCCGCTGTCGCTACTGTCGCAACCGGGGCTCACATGCAATGTGTGAGACCAAGACTTTGGGGGGGTCGGGACTAAGATGGGTGGATGGACCAGTGCAGCCAGCGCAGGTAGAAGGCTGCAGGAGTCATGACAGGCAATGCGCTTCCTTTCGCTTGCGCACGCCATGGCGGACCTGGCAACCGGAGGAAGGTGAACCTAATGGTGGCCAGATAGCGCCTGATCACTGCAGCGCAGCATGGCGTAGCTTCAACCCTGCCTTGCAGATAATGAAAATGTACCGCCGCAGGGTGCGAGTGCTGCGTTAGCTGCGTACAAGCACACAGCATACTTGATGCACGTGTACGTTGCGCGCCCCAGCAGTGGACACGCATGCATGCAGAAAGTTGTGGGCGCACAACGGATTGCGCATGCCAGCCTTGACATCATGCCATAGGCGCATCCTGGGCTGTGCTGCACAGTGTGGACTCCCGATCTTCACTTGCCCACGCAGGTGAGCAACACAAATCACAGCGCGGTGGATTACAACGGTGGCATGTGTGCAGGCGGCCATCCACTGTCGGTGCCGGACTGGGGCGAAGGTGCGGTGAGCGCCGTTGTCAGTGCTGAGTGCTCACCACCCAGGTACTGTCACACACACGTGCATGCTCATGCTCACGCTCACGCGTGTTTACCCGGCCGCACCCCTCGCGTACGGCAGCACACATCCTGTAGATTTAGTGATGGCAGGTACGCCAAGTCCAGAAAATATTAGGCAAACAGTGTTCACGGCTTCACGATTGATTCATAAGCATATCGCATCGCCATGTGGCTGTTGTAAGGGGATTTATCACGCGTGCCAATGGCGCGGGCAAGCTTGTACCAGTCCGCGTAACGCTTCAGGTCTGCCTGGTCCCCATCTGGGGGGAGCATGGGCCATTGGGCCGTATGGCCAACATGCTCCTGATGTAACATAACATAACATAACATAACATAACATAACGCTTCAGGTCACAGCGGCGCCGGACGACGCATGGCTCCTATGCATTTCTTGAAGTCGGCACTGCGCCACAGGCACCGCTGCGCATGTGTGGCCTTGCCTAAAGGACTGTCAGGAGCATTCCCCGCACGCTGGCACACCCTGCTCACTAGGAAGCACGATGCGGTGATCGCCGGTAAGGGCCGGTCGCTTCATCGTGATTGGCAGACGTCATATGCAGTGGCCTTGCAGGCCAATGCATGGGTTGGACTAGTCACTGTGTCATGCATCCCATCAGTCACGTGCGGCCATCACTGGACCACTTCGCGACCGCATCATCACCGCATCAGCTGCATCAGTTGCATCAGTTTGGGGGACCAAATTATAACTCTTTAATTTATATTTGTCCAAGCTTTGGTCAGTTGTAGCCCGTGAAAAAACTCTCCGCAGCCTGCCCCTCCTCCTCGGCCCCCTGGCAGCACGGCCCCGTCACCGCAGTGCCATTCTCCGTCACGGTCGGGCACTCGGTGTGCGTCAGCGTGCGCAGGCAGTGCTCCCCCACAGACTCCAGGTCCATGTTGTACTGCTGCTGCTGCTGCTGCTGCTGCTGCTGCTGCTGGTACCGCAGGTTGTACTGCAGGTTGTATTGCTGGTGGGATAGCTGGTAGGACGGCGGGCTGCATCCTGCAAGCGCCTTGGGTTCAGGGCTGATGTGCTGCTGCTGCTGCTGCTGCTGCTGCTGCCGCTGGGGAGCAGGGTGGGACACGTGAACTGCCGGGCTGGTAACAGCTGGTGCGGCGGCCGCCACACAGGCCGCGGGCGCAACGGCCACAGGTGCGTCGCTCGCAGGTGTGTGCAGCGGCCACGCCGCCGGCGGACCCATAAGGGGGTGCTGCAGCTGCATGGCTGCGTGCATGCGTGGAGGAGGAGGGGGAGGGGGCATCATCTCTCCCGGGGGCGCGTCTGCTGCCACAACGTCAGCGCTCTCCCCCGCCTCGTCCATACGCTCGTCCATCTGCTCGTGTGCCGCTGCCCCCGCTGTCGCTGCCGCTACCGCTGCTGATGCGGCCCCCACGCTGTCACTGCGCTTGCCGTGCAACACCTGTTGGTGCACATGCGTCCCCTCCTGCACCCTGCTGGCGTCGCCATCGCGCCAGGCCTGCTGCCACGCGTGCTGTGGTGTGTTGCTGATGCCCGCGTGCATGGCGCTGCCGGATGCAGTGCATTTGATGGCGCTGGTCTGTGGGCCATCTGATGCTCCCGTGGCATTGCCTGCATCTCGACCACCCAGCACAGCCAGCTCCTGCTGGCATGATGACGGTGGCGGAGTGGGCGACATATCTCTGCCAGGAAGCAATGGCGCTGCGGTGACGATAGCGACGCTGGTGCTGAGGATCCCGTGCGCTGACGATGGTGGCAAGCTCGCGGGCGGCGCAGCAGGAAGCGCCACTGCGGGCGCTGATGCCCATGGCTGTACCTGTTCGCCGGTTCCGGCCTTTGCTACAGCAGGTGCGAGGCGCGTTGCGTGCCCAGGCTCATGTGGCTGCTCCATGATGTTCGCATCACAGCCCTGTGCAGCGGGGGCGAGCAAGTGAGCACCCGCAGGCAGCACGCGCTGGTCCTCCTTCTGCTGCTGTGAAAGCGTGTGTACCGCAGGCGTATTGCTGGCACCCAAACCTGCCCCAGCCGGAGATAATTCTCTGTAGACACCGATGGCTCCTGCAGGCGAAGCCGTAGGTGCTGCGGATACCGCATGGCTGCCACCGCCGGGTGTCGCAGAATCAGCCGTTGCGTTGGCAGCGTTGTGGTTGGTGTTCCTGTGGTTGTTGGCCGCAATGATGGGCAGCGAGGACGGCCGCGGCCGGCCGTCCAGCTGCAGTGAGATGGCTGCAGCGGGCGTGGCGGCCCACCTCAGCGCGGTACCGCTTGTACCGCCTGTACTGCCGGTGCGTCCCCTGAGCAGCTGCTTCTGCTGCAGCGGCAGCTGGCGCGGTGCAATCAGGCGGTTGGCGGAGGTCGGGCTGCCAAAGCTGGGCACCGCAGGCCGGCCGAGGTGCAGCACTGGCGAGACCTCCCTCGCCCTCTGCGCCGCGGAACCCGCCGCAGCATCCGCTGCCAGCATGGGGAAGGAGCTACCGCAGCCCGGGTTCGGGGTTGCAGGCATACCTGCAGCGGCAGCGTGCGCGAGACGTGCCTCAAAGCAGCGCTCCTGGGGGGGCGCCGGCACCTGCGGCTGCTGTGCATGCAGCACTGGCCGGCCAAGTAGCATGACTGGCAGTGCCGTGGGGAACGCCGGCATCGGGCGGGCCTGCCTTATGCGGTGGGGCGCGGGCTCGTCCATGTCCATCATCGTGATCACCGATGCGGAGTCATCGCATGCGTCGTCCTCGTAGTTGACGCCCTCCGCCGCCATCCCTGCAGTGCGCGGCACAAGCGAATGCCTGTTTATGCGCTCCATGCCACTTTGTTTCATGCGACAGTCTGGGTTGATGCATGTCAGGGCAGCGGGTTGCAGGGACATATGAGACATCCTGCTGGGATGGGATCACTCACATATCCATGAGTGGCCTGATTGGCCAAGCGATGTCGTCAATCAATCAATCAAGTCAATCAATCAATCATCCTGCTGAGAGTAAGATCCAGGGCAAAACATCGAGCACATGGCCTGAATGGGTGCAATCATCATTCATCACGCACAAACCAGTGCACAGAGGAGACGCGCACCACCGCATTATGCACCTGAGCATTCTTCGCTGGTGGCTGGCCATGCGCGTGCCCCGGCAGCTGCAGCAGCAGCGGCAGGGCCCGTAGGCGAGCGCTGGCGCTTGGCGCCCCCGCCGCCGCCGCCCCCTGCCCCCCGCGCTGCGGCCATAGCTGCAGCCGCTGCTGCTGCCGCAGCAGCCGGCGGAATGTTGAACGTGCTGGTGCTCATCTCGGGCTCCTCGGGCGGCGGTGCGGCGGGCTTCACCAGTACAAGCGGTGGCGCCAGCGGTGGTGCGGGCTGAGGCTCGGGGCCTGGCACGGGCGAGAGCCGCGGCGCCAGCTCTGTGGGCAGCGGCGAGGACCTTTCCGATGCAGCCAGCGCCGCTGGCAGTGGCTGCGGCTCAAGCTCGAGCGGGGGCGCACGCTGCGCTGCTGCTTGTGGCGCGGGCGCGGGTGCGGGATGAGGTGTGTGGGTCGGCAGCGGCAGCGGCAGCGGCTGGGGCGCCAGGCGTGCGTGCCGACGAGGCAGCTGGCTGTCGATGAGTTCCATCAGCCAGTCGTACTGTGGCACATCCAACGGGCCGAGCTGGGAGCAGTAGGAGTGCCACGCGATGCACCAGCTGCATGTTGCACCATATGGGACAGGCACATGGACTCACTCAGATAGCAGTGTGTCTGTGTACTCACACGACATGTGTGGCGGCGTGCAGCACTAGCAGGCGGTCCCGAGCTGTGTTGCCTGAATGTTTTGCCTCTGGGTTTGCACTGGTTGTGGCTCGGAAGCTGAGTGCCAACCAGCTTCTGATTGGTGCCCGGCAACCACACAGCAGTCCAGCACTCAAGGCGCCGTCAGCCCCGCAGCACTGCAAAAACGCTCCTACCACCAAAGCATGCTGTACTCGCAGCTCAGCAGCAGCATCACCTCTAAAGTCTACACCCATGCAGGCATTTTGCATACCTGGGGATCTTCATCGCTTGGACCGCTGCTTGCCACTTTGCCGCACGGTGGTCAAGCCACTGCAGCAGCGTTTCGGACTTGGACGTGGTGGCCGGGAACTTGATGGAGTTCCAGGGCAGGCTACCTGCGCATCGAATGTGCAGGGCTTAGGGTTATGGGTCTGAAGGTTTTGGGGTTACGGCATTAGGATGACGGGACTGCATGACACGCCGTGACATCCATCACTAGATGCCTGCATTGCACATTTGCACACGCCGGCAAGGGTGATCTGCTGATCTGATGCCGGCAGGCATGGTAAATGGCTGTCGTGCAAATGCCAAAGTGCATGATGCCTGTCAGGGCTGACACTCGCAGTGCACCTGTCAAGTGTACACCATGCATGCATGCCAACACCATGCGAGTCACCCGCGAATTCAAGCACAAGCTGTGCGCAGGTGCAAAATGGCTGAATTGCATTCGGCGACATGCTGCACTTTCGCTTGTGCGTTCTGCATTCACGCATGCAAAGCAAGGGGATATATGACCCATCGGTCGCATTGCTGGCATGCTCGCAGCTCGCATCCGGTCCAGCACTCACCGCTCCAAGCCTCCAGCAGCGTGAAGCCGAGGCTGACGAGGTCGTCCGCGCGGCCCACGGGCTGCTGGCGCAGCTGGCGGTCGCTGGCAAAGTCAAACGTGCCCGCAAATTCCTGCCGGCCCTCAGCGGTAGTAGGCAGCGCTGCGGACAGGCCTGCACCCGGGGAGGGAAGGCAGGAGGGGCGCGATCCAGCCAATCGTGACGATATGGACACTGCATGGCCCCACGGGAATCACGCTGCGCGGCCCCACGGGAACCGATTTCTGACACTCTGGGATGGATTTTTGAACAGCATTTTGGGTCCAGCACCGAACGCATGCAGTGTAAGTAGGATCAACCGAGCTCGGGTGTGCGCAGGACGTGCGTTGTCAGTTGCATGATCAGTAGGTTTTCGTACCGAAGTCCATGATATAGGCCTCTGGCCCACCGTCGCCCTCGTTGGGATTGAGGCAGAAGTTCTCCAGCTGCGACAGCAACCAGCAGGCAACGCACACGCTGGTCAACAGATGCGGCACTTGATGTGGGTCACAATGCGCGGTACCACGGAGCTGCTGGGGTATGACCCAGATCAAGCATCGGATACAGTGTGTCGCAGCATCACATGTAGCTCCCATGGCACTGTGTATGTTGTGGGTCACAGGTTTTGGTGCAATACCTGCCCTGCCTGCCTGCTGGTGCATGCGTGCCTGGAACCTGCTAGAGCAAGAGCACACGCATGTGCTCACACGCTTGCGCGGACGCGTTCGAAAACCTGCACAGCCGCGCACACTGCACAGTGGCGCCCTATATCCACCATAAGGAGCATGGACGTCCATACACCCATCACTGCATGCAACGATCCAGTACGCAGGACGCTACATGCACGCCATAAGGCGCACTGATGCGCCTGCCTGACTCTCGCCGATGAGTGCATGTCTGCACGAGTAGCGATCTCAGTGAGTGACGCTTGCGGGTTCCTGCATTCAGTCTTGTTAGCCCTGACCACAAATACCGTAATCGGAGGCGTCAACATAATTCAGCATAAATTCATCCTTACCTTGACGTCCCGGTGTACGAGGCCGAGGTCGTGGAAGGCCCGCAGAGCTGTCAGCATCGCCTTGCCCAGGCTCGCCCACCTGCACACGTCGTACGCCTGCTGCTCCAGCTTGCACATGTTCTTGTACAGGTCCCTGCGCACGCCGTGCAGTACGTACAGCACATACAGCTACGTGTCAGCATGCAGTACGTACGCACCAGCAGCAGCAAGGCACGATCAAACGCGGCTGTTGCAGGGGTGACCCAGATCAACGGGTAGGGCAATGGTGTTGGACTTGATGGCATGATGAGATACGGGCATCGTAGTTTCCATGGTTGTGAGCGAGCAGGCGGCAGCCTTTTGACACGCATGCATGCACATGGAGGCCCCAGGCCTCGATCTGAGCGTGGCCCAGCAGCCGAGCTGCGCTCTGAGCTATGGCGTGACCGGCTTGGCCGGCGGGAAGGAAGCCACAGCACATGGTACAAGACAGCACTGGCAATGATCGATGCTGGCATGCATACATGCTGTACCGATGCAGCAGCGATCTGGGTCATGTGGGTTACGTTGGCTGCGCACAGCTAATGATATTGAAGGTGGCTTACAACGCACAGGGCAGAAGCCGTGCCAAGTGCGCACAACGGCTGTGAATACAGTACGAATGCTGGCTTGCTGGCGCGATTACATTCGCTCTGCTCGTGCGTGTGGTGTCAGGGCAATTTCACCTGCCCAGCAGCTGCATCGCGACAAACTGGTGCTGCTGAACCGCAGACAAGCTCCCCGAAGCGTCGCCTCCGTTGTCACCGCGCACAGGAAGGTTGACCAGGCCTGCAAAGTCAAACACCATTTCCAGCTCCATGAAGTGTGGGTGACACGTTTGCACAAGCTGGCAGCAGCAGCATGGCACGCAGTAAGCGAGAGCGAGCGACGTTGGGTGGCAGTGGTCATCACTCCACAACATCATGTCCTAGTCTGGAAAGATTTGTGCGACCTGCCTGCCGCCAGGAACCCAGGAATGCCCTGCTTGGAGAGGTTGCCGTGGAGCGCCTGATCCCAGGCAGCTTGCCCGCGAACGACATGGACAGCAGGCGCAGCTGCGACGCTTGGAAGGGGTTTGAGCGCTTTGCCAGACAGGCGCTCATAGAAGAGCATCTCCAATGTCTGAGTGACATAATTGAAGACCTTGGGGCCAGTGCTGTCAAGACACACAGGCTTGGTGCTGATTTTCACCGCCAGCGTTCCATGAGGCGAGTCGTTGGGCCCAGTCAAGGCAGCCTTGTACACGACGCCAAAAGAGCCTTTGCCTAGCTTTTGAAGTATGCGAGCGGTATAGGGAAGGTCTGCTCCTGGAACATGGCTCTGCAGGGCGGACAGGGCAGGGCCTGGTGGTTGGGTCCCTGGGTCAAGTGAAGGCATGCCAGTGACAGCCTGCTGCAATCACTACACTGCAACGCGGAAACATACCTGGAACCTGATCGCAAATCCGTGTTGCGTGTTTATGTCTAGCGGACTCCGCTCTGGCGAGGTCTCCTGCTGCGTCGGGGATGCGCTCACAGCCTGAGCCGAAGGGGTTCGCTCAACTTGAGCCCCGCTGCTGTATTCCGACGATGGTGAGGAGGCTGGTGCGGCTGAATCGTCGGCCGCGGAAGTCGAACCACTTATCTGCAACGACATTCTTACGACCAGGGTCAAGTCTGAGTTGTGTGCGCTGCCCAGTTTGAATTGGTGAATTAGCCTTGTTTGCTCACACCATGAGAGGCAGTTGATGACAAAAGCTAGTGGAGAGCCCTGAACGTCAGCTCCCAGAGTCCCAGGTAAGGTTCACTGAAGCACGTCAAACCCGCTTGTTCATGGGGACAAGAAGCATTTTTGTGCAGTACAGAGCATGGTTCCGGAGCAAGTCCCCAACCAGCCAGCAGTTTCCACGCAGCTTGCAGGAACGAAAAATAAATCCCTGCAATCAGAGGCCCGTTGCTTATTTTCCATCTCCAAAAGGGCTTGCAAGGCTTCCGTGAAAGGCGCCATACGTGGCGTCACCATTATTGCAAGATTAGCAAGACTCCAGGCAGGAGCAATCGTGACAGTGTGGGCATGCCCAGCACGGCTGCGGGTGCCCTTTGCTGGAACGCCCACACCTCGTTCCAAGGTCTGCCTGGAGCGCAACCAATCAAGCAAGCGGTTTTGTTCCATGCGCGCGCTACGCACGCCTGCGACGTCGCATGCAGGTGCGTGACAAAATAGGGCATGTGCGCTCGTGAAGAGGGAGATGTGACACTCTATCAGCGTCCACAGGGAGCAGCGGGGGGCAATAATGCAGGTTCTGCCGATAATTATGCAAGGACCAGCTAATGTGTGCTGGGCTGCAAGCTTGTGATTTTCCCTAGACCTAGACCTAGACCTTTTGTTGTGTGTTGGCTTTCAAGCCTGCCTCGTACTGGGCAGTCACGGTGGTGTCCTTTGAGACTGTCGACGTGTCTACACTGAAGCATCACTGCTCTGGCGGGCTGCACTGTGACTGACACGCATGGCATAGCATGCAGCCTGCGCGCACGCATGCCATGCGCGCACACAAGGCATGGCATGCGTGCATGCATGCCATGCCTGCTTTCCCTGCTTGGGGGTGTGCGGACACGGATGCGGGCGTGGGAGCGGCGCGCTGCACTTCACCACGACCACATCCAAAACACCTGATGCACCACCGTTCCTCCAACTCATCAATCATGCGCAGGGGGTGCAGGCAGAGGATGTTCATATTGATCAACGCCACTGGGTGCGCTGGTTGCAATGGCAGGCAAGATGCCGGCAGCCGAACGTGCTGCCGGTTCCGACACACGAACCCACGTAAACTCATAACTCTGCATTCTACACTGGTGGGGAATACGAACCCTGCGACGCATACACGTCTGCCGCTGATTTCCCCCCGGACGTTGCTGCTCGCTTCGCCATCGCATGCCTCTACGCCTGGGCTCAAGTCATACACACACATCCGCGTGCACCACCCGCACCACCCGCATGCACTCATAACCATTCATGAATGGCCTGATTGGCCAAGCGATGTAAAGTCAATCAATCATACACGTCTGCTGCCCAGCGATGACCAGCGGTACTGCGCTCACTGCATTGGCCAATGGGCATTCACACCAGTCACTCAGTCACGCCCCCGCCCACAATCGCTGCCAGGATCACCGCCCACCTGTTGCTGCGCCGCTGCATGACATACAAAGCCCGCCCCATACCCAGCCCAGCTGCTCCTGCACCTAATGTGCACCTGCTTCTGACGCGCTGCCCATCGCACGCTGCCGCCTGCCGCACACCGCCCTCGATGCCATCTGTGGTGCCAGCAGCAGGGAGCAGTAAGAAGGCACACGCTGGTCAGTAATGAGTCTAACGACACTAGTGTAGTAATGTATGACCAACCTGCCAAAATGGCAAGCGCAAAATGCGTTCACCAGACACATACTGCACAGAAAGGAGGTGATTCCAGATAAGCAAGTGAGCAGGGGAGGTGACATCCCACCCAACTGAACCTGCAGCCTGGGACACATACTGTTCTTGCGCCGCACACTGCCTGCCCGTCCCATGCTCGAATGCAGTCAACACTGCTACCCTACATGCGCGCACCATCAGACATCCACACGCACACACCCAACTGCTGCTGTATCAGCTCCCAGCTGCAGTGCAGTGCAGCAGCGGAGGTCCTGTGTATCTGTGAGCAACAGGGGTCTGGTCAGTCACAAGGTGCAGCGGATGGCATCAACCAAAGCAGGAACTGCAGCGGCGATGGCTTCTGTAGTTCTGTGTCTTGTCAACGCTGGGCGATGCCCATGCAACACCACCCGGCAACTGCACTGATTCCCCTATCCATGCGCAGTCCAACAAGCCACCTCTGCAACCGGTAGCAGCTTCAACGATGTGTACAGCAAATGGCATGCCCTGCTGTGCCTACCACACTGCCATCATCCACGAAGGCGAGATCACAGCAAGTGACATTGCCTGCATGCCAGAGCCCATGCAAACAGAGGGCATGCAGGCGATGTCAGCGTGCGTGCTGCAAGCACAGTGCCGGCACCACAAGTACAGCGGAGTGATGGGGTATGCTGCACATGGCAGTCGGGCTTGCTCACTTCCTGTATTGTTCATGGCACAATGCTGGCATCAATCGCTGCTGCTGCGCACGCTTCACACCCAGCTTCCACCCTGAGTCGAAGCATCGTCGTTTGGATCGGCCCTCAATACCGAGGCTTGCGAGTGGGGGTTTAGGTTGCCAATACTTGCCATGCATGTCCTCCTGCCAAGGCGCATTAGGGAGTGGGCAGGGCAGACCTGCAAGCAGCAGCAGCAGCAGCAGCAGCCAGCAAGCGTCTGGCGGTGCGGGCGCAGTGCAAGTGCTGCGGCGGCGTGTGCATACGAAAACTTTGTGGTAACAACGTGTACTGCATGAATATAATGCATGAACATGGCATGCCTGCTGTGTATAGTGATGGCACGATGGTGGCCCACCCACCCACCATCATTCCCACAACTCACCCACCTTGACCTCTACTGCACATGCCACTATCCTGTTAATCCTGGATCGAAACGCACGAACACACACATGCACGCGCGCATGCACGCGCGCACAGCAACAGCATACCATCGCTGCACTGACCAAGGTACACACCGGGGAACTCGAGAAAGCAGCGAGCTTGGCAACGGAGGGCAAGCCGCAGCAGGCCTCGCTTGCTTTGTTTGCCCGCAATTGCATGTACCGATGCGCCACCATATTCTGCCAGGCAATGGCCGCTGCATCAGTGGACGCACCGCCCATGCCGCACCCACGGAGAGAGCGCACTGCGTCATTGCAGTTGCCTCAAGCGGGACGCTGTTTGCAGCACCTGAGCAGGATGGTTCACGCTGTGTATAAAGACGCTGCCCAGGCGCGAAACGTCCGAGGGGGCAGTCCCAAGCCAACCTTGTGACTGCAGGTGAAGCCACTGAATTCCTGTTGCAGCTGCAGTGTGGGACTGCTCCCGAAGCAACCGAACACTGTCCGCGGCAGCGATGCCCTGACTGTGACCCTGGTGGCACAACGGTGGCACGCGGCAGCCGAGATCCCGCTGACAACAGGCTGAAATAAGCTTTGGTCAAGTCATTGGTTGTTTGCAGAAGTACATGGCAAACACTCCCCAGCAAATTCGCTCCTGCTGCAGCGTTGGCCGTGCGGTGCGAAACTCACCGGTGCTTGGTTGGACACGCCCCTGCATAGTGCCCCTGACGAAACCAAAAGGCATGCATCTCGTTGTGGTACTACGGTATTTATAGTGCAGCCTGTATGCAGTGCTAACGGAGCTGCTCGCTGTGTGCCGCGGAACAATCAAGACATGACTCGCACACGCGCCACGCCGCGTGCCTGGGTTCAGCTTCCTCCCGTTGACATTTGGTGCTCCCGTTAAGCACGTCGTTGGTAATGCACAGTTGTGCAGCTTTCGCCACTGTACCCTCCAGCGTGCTCTGATGACTGAGTATCATAAAGTTATACAAAGC
Source organism: Chlamydomonas asymmetrica (assembly GCA_001662385.1). Taxonomy (NCBI): domain Eukaryota; kingdom Viridiplantae; phylum Chlorophyta; class Chlorophyceae; order Chlamydomonadales; family Chlamydomonadaceae; genus Chlamydomonas; species Chlamydomonas asymmetrica. Next base: position 38,837 of record BDDA01000411.1, on the reverse strand, counting down.
TGCCAGCCCACGCTTCGCAGCGTTCCTGCGTCGGTTCAATTCTGAAGGTTTCGGCCTCAGGTGGTTCAGTTGGCAATGGTCGAGCTCGGTCGTGTGTGTGGCACACGGCAACGGTAACAAAAGATCAAGAAAAGAGCAGGAAAACAGCTTGCAGTGTCTATCTCGGCAATTTTACAAATTTTGAGAGCACGAGGACTGGCTCCGGAGCCACGCACAGGATGGAGCACCAGTCGGGGGGCGTTGAGTCGGGAGAGCCGGGGGGTCTTGAGAGTACTGCAGGAGCGGTGATTCTGAACGAGCAATGTGCGTGAGAGAGCCCTGCGCCACACGCCCGCTGGGGAAAAACGTGATGGCCTTAGTGATGGCCTACAGTGCTATGCACAAGTAATGCAAGTCCACATAAACGTCTCTCCATGCGTACCACATACACTTGAAGATGTAGAAGGCCCACCCGAACACACATGTATGCCATTGTGTTTATTCCGGCGCGTCAGCCGCGTATTCTCCATCCATCCTATCTGTTAAGTGGATGAGTTGGAAGCGCAAGCATTCCACCATCACCCCTCATATGTGTCAAGAAGAACCAGTGTAAAGCGGTATCTGTGTGTACGTGACAAGCATTGTCCGCAACGACAGCTGCCCGAAAGGTGCGCGCATCGCCAAGGCCAGGTCGCTTCTTTCACACACAACATCCCGGATCCATGTGTATCATGGCAGCAGCTTTGTGCCAGTGCCACCACACTCATGCCTTGCAAAGAAGTGTGTAAGCTGCTTCGCAATTCGCCTCACACCACGACCCCACGTACATGAATGCAGTAAGGCTGACAATCTGCGGACGGAGTTAGCGCTCTTGCCCGGGTGAGGACTGGCGGCTGTTCAGTGAGTGCTATGATGATGGCCTCAATCGTTCAGAGCTATACTGGGGGAAGCACACTAAGGGGAGCACACTAGACCGCTGCAAACGCTACCAGGTTACCCAACCGCTCTGTGCATGTCGACTCGGGCGCGCCCAACTCCCTTGGCCTAGCTTCCATGTGAACTATTGTGAAGCAAAGCTCCAGCAGGTGTCTGGTATCATTGCAAATGTCGACGCAATGGAGGCGCCTGCGGCATCCGGCTGCTTGCACGTTCCGGGTTTCCCCTTTGTGGGCCGCGTGTTTCCCCTCCATTCCCCTTCGCCCGCAGCAGGCTGCATACACAGCGTGTTTTTAGTGTATTTTGGCAATCCCTGTTCCCTGCATTGCCAGCATATAGCCTGGCATCCGTCACACGCGACTCCCAAGAGGCTCACGCCCATGCACAAGGATCTGCCTTGGCATTCATACCCTCGGGGGGGCGACTGACCATTTGTCTCTCCCGAGTCACCTCAACCAAAGCCCACGTTAATGCCCCCGCCACGCACACACTGCTGTGTAGCGTGTTATCCAAACGAAATGTGTGCGCGTTTTCCAAGGGCCAAACTCAACACCAGGACCACTAGCAGCACCACTAGCAGCACCACCAACGCATACATAGCTACGAGTGCATAGCTCGTTTCAACGGCAGGTGGGTGGATGCGCCTGCCACGCACCAATCTTTGCTTGCACCCATTTCCATGGCACGCTCGGCCCTCTGTCTCCGTCAAATGCACTTGACTCCCCCCCCATTCCCCTCCTTGCGCCTTGTGCAAACATGACAGCTGAGCACGATCAAGTCCAACCAACCCGCGTGCGTGCACCCTCCCTCTGCCCTGCGCTGCCTACAGGAACAGCAGGTAATGGACCCTGGTTCTATTGCTGCGATCATCGAACTCGTCTTTCTGGGTGTCAAGCTAACAGCTGGCGCGGCACAGTGGGCGTGGGACGCGTATAAGGCCCGCCAAGCGAGGAAGGCCGAGCGCGAGCTGCAGGCTGCAGAGCAGCGGAGGGCCGACGCAGAGGCTCAAAGAGAGCAGCAGGACGTCCGGGAGCAGCTTGCATCGGTGGAGCGCAGGTGGCAGCAGGCGGCAGAGGCATCGCGGCAAGCAACGATGAGGGCCCAGCAGGCCGATCACGCCGCTTCGGCGGTCAGCGCGGCCAGCCTGAGGCGGGCGCAGCGGGAGGCGGCGGCAGCGCGGGCGGCGGCGAGCGCCGCCGCAGACGCGGAGAGGAGTGCGCAGGCAGAGGCGGAAAGGGCGCGGGCCGCGTTCGACCGTGCCGTGCACCACGCGCATCTGTTCGGCGTCCCGCACCAGGTCCGCGATGCTCCAGCCATCGAAAGGGACCGGAAGGAGATTACGCCGGATTTTGACGAGGTGGTCAACATCGTGCTGTGCGGCGAGCGGGGCGTCGGCAAGTCGTCGCTGATGAACGGCCTGCTGCATCAGCTGGCGCCCGGGCTGCAGCAAAAGCCTGCACAAACCGGAGGAGTTGCACGAAAACTGGACGCCGTACCCCGCCAGCAAGCACGTCCGGCTGTACAACACTCCAGGAATGGGCACGATGAGTCACAACGCACGGGAGCACCTCGACAAGCTCAAACTGTACGCGTTCGATGTGGCGGTAGTGGTGGTCAACCAGACCATCTCGACCGACGTGCTCAACGTGCTGGCGACGGTCTACGGGCGCCCAGTGGCCGTCGTACGCACGCAGCTGGACCTGGACGCCAAGCGGGATCGCTTCAACGCCCACACCGCGGCAGGCGGTGCTTCGGCTGCGTCGTCTGCAGACTCCGATTGTTCTGTGGCGCGCGTGCATGACAAGCACGCGCGCAAGCTGAAAGAGGAGCTGGAGCGGTATCTGCAGAACCTCGTCCCGCCAGCTCAGCGCGCCGACGCGCGCGCCGCTCTGGAGCGCAACGTGACGCCGTTTGTGGTCGCCGCGTGGTGCATGCGCGGCAACTGGACGGAGTGTGAGGCGCGGGACAGGGCGGCGGTGGAGCGGTTCAACGCGCGCTTCCTGGGCTGGCTGGCCGCGCGGGTGAAGGACAAGATGCTCCATCTCGGAGCCACGCATAACGGCCAAGGTATGCCGTAATTCAGATTTAGATTTTTTTACATTTGGAGCGTTCTAGCCGAGGCCGACACTCCCCTCAGATGAAGACAGAAAACTCTCGCAGGTGCGAGTCAAGCAAACAGGCAACAACAGGCCAAACACTGAACGCGTTAAGCCGAGGTTAGGATATGATCCATTGCGATAAGCATCTGGCCTCATATGCCATGTGGCGAGTGCATGTTCGTAGGCGGCAGCGCCAATGGCATTTCTGCTACCACCCTGCCTCACCTGGTGGTGGATCAGCTGTACCGCGTTCCGCTTGCAACGGCAAGCCAACACAAAATGTATGATGTGCTGAACGTTGGGGATGCATATGGGGTTCGGTTGCAAGCAAGGGCTTATGACCTGCCAGTGTAACCAGCAGCTTAACTTGCTTTGCGGGCTGTAGACTTATGGACCCGCCCACACCATGCCCCTTCACTTTCCTGCATTCTCCACTGTCTGACGAGTGTGTGGCCTGCATGCTGCCTGCATGCGCAACTCCCTGCATGCACGCCGCAGGTACAGCTACCAGCACCGCACTTGAGGACCGCCTGCGTGCCATGATGGACAACCGCAGCGGCGCTGTCCAAGCTCGACCTGCAAGGCGCTACCATTCTCGTCAAGGCCTCAGCAGCGGCGGGCGGCACAAACGAGGTGCGGGTGCGCAGGCCCGGCGCAATCATTTTCAACGGGACTCTGCGCCTTGCACCCGAGGCCACGCTTGCGATCGAGGCCTCTGACGTGGTGCTCCGCGACCTTGGCATTGTCGGCATGCGGGCTGACGGTGCTGCAGCAGAGAGCAGCAGCTCATCACGGGACGGCACGAGCAACAACGGCGGCATCTTGCGCGTTCTCTCAGGCGCCTCTGTAGTGCTCAAGCGCTGCAAGGTGCGTGAGCCGCAGTTTTCCGCTGGTGCAAGCGCGTCCAATTGCAAGGCGCCGCGCTCGGGCGTGGTGGTGGAGGCGCGGGCGCACGCGGCTCTGCACGAGTGCGAGCTGAGCGACACGTCCGGCAACGGCCTGCTCGTGTGCGAGGGAGGGTCCGCGTGCACCACAGCCACCACCAGCACGCACAACGCGCAGGCCGGCTTTGCGGCCCGCGGCCCGGGCGCTTTCCTGGAGGCCGGCGAGGGCTGCATCGCCGAGCGCAACCACGCGTCAGGCTTCCACGCCTGCGGCGGCGGCGTGCTGTCCGCAGGCGCTCGCTGCGAGGCGCGCCACAGCGCGGCCGGCCACGGGTTTGTCGCCGAGGGCCGCCTCTCGCGGCTGGAGGCAGGGGGAGGGTTGCGTCGCGGAGCGCAACCACTTGTCTGGATTTTTAGCGCTCAACGGTGGCGTGCTGATGCCTGCCAACGACTGCAAGGCACGCCATAGCGTTTCCTCGCACGGCTTTGCTGCCGAGGGCCAGGGCGCATGGCTAGATGTGGCCGAGGGCTGCATCTCCGAGCACAACCACATTAGGGGCTTCTACGCGTTTAACGGGGGCGTGCTGACAGCAGGCGTGCGCTGCGAGGCACGCCACAGCGCGAACCGCAGCGGCTTTGCCTCGAATGGCCAGGGCTCCCGGCTAGACGCAGGGGAGGGCTGCGTTGCTGAGAACAACCATATGGCAGGCTTCCTTGCGAAGGACGGGGGTGCCTTGGCGGCAGGCCAGGGGTGGGCGGCACGCCTCAACGCCTTCGGCTTTGTCGTGCGATCCCTGGGGTCCCGGTTGGTTGCGGGAGCTGGCTGTGTAGCTGATCGCAACTTAAGTGGAGGCTTCGAAAATAGCACCGGCGGCGTGCTTGAGAGGCGCGTTTGAGTGGCGATACGCAGGTCGCATGCGGGGCGTGACGTTGGCGTGAAGCCATCATCGCATTTACAATGCATGCGAGTTGATTGTGTAGGATGTGGGGCGTGGATTGGGCGCACATCCTTCTGTGTGCATCTATGCCTGATTGCCATGAATGGTTATTGTGCTTGTCGCCTGGTGCTGCTCTTCCCGGCTGATGTATGCACAAGAGCCAACACGTCAGTGACCATGGTGGCGATGCAATGTATGAACATAGCGCACATCCAGGCCTGCACAGCTTCCTGGAATCCATTCCGCTTTGCAGCTATCGGGAATCGGGATGTAGTTGGATCGTCCTGTCTATCCTGTCGTGTCCCCACAATCATCCGTAGCTAGCGCTTTGTATCTCAAATGCAGGCTTGTATGTAAGCGCTCCTGTCCATGCATGGAAGCAAGGACGGACCCTGATCATTTTATCAATCGTGATTAGGGGCGGGGCTTACAGCGCGATGTGCGCGTGCCAGCTACTTGAGTGTGTGTGGATGAGCTCTCGGCCTTTCTGTTTCGCGCTGTGGATGTGCCTCATATGCGTCAACCGCCTTGCAACAGCAGCAGCACCGCCTAGCGCATGCGGCCATGCTGCCACACACACGCAAGCGCCCATGATCCGACGCAGGCGATGCAGGCCACGATGCATGCAGCCCATGCAGCCCATGCAGGCCCTGCAGACGGATGGACAAGCGAGCGCTGTGTGCTGATGGCTGTCATCCGCGCACTGACGCATCCCTTGCTTGTCCTCAAGCCCCGCGGGCTGCCATGCCGCATGCGGCCGCTGGCCAGATGGAGCCATCCGGCCATAGGGATTGATATCAGGCTGACATGCCCAGCAGCATCAGCAGTGGTACATCCATCTGTGTTCAAAGCAAGCGCATGTGGTGTGTGAGCGTGATATGGTCACCATCCTCAAATGGCTGCTCGCTCCAGCCACGCACCGGTCGATGCATGGGGCAACGTGACACCGTCGAGGCCGTCGAGACCGTCAAGGCAGCGTCACACCGTGTCGATGCAGCCTATGCAGCCCTGGTAAACGTTGAATTAAACGCCGGGACCCAGGGGGTCTGGCTTGTCCTGTCCTGTCACCGCCTGCTTTGGCAGCGGTGTGCTAGATAGCCTGGCACAGTTCCCGTTATTCCTGTCCCCAAAAAAAGAACGTAGAGAGGCATGCAGGCTCTTGAATGCTACCCTGCTGCCATGCAGCTGCCCATGCTAAACACGCCTCGTGGTGTGTGCTCTCAGAGTCCAGACACAGCCCAGATGACGACCCGTCAACACCCGTCCACGATCCGCCGGCGAATTGCTTGTCCCAGGCTGGTTAATTACCTTGTGCGCTAGGCGGTTTATTTGTTTCACCGGTGCTTGACAAGGGTGACGTTTGTTGCACCAGCATTACACCTGCACAGTGCTCGTCGAGCTGTTTTTGCGTTTGCGTCCAGTAGCAGTGAAGGCGGGCACGACAGTGCACGTGAACGTGCGTACCACATGGGCACACGGGACCATCGGGCACATCAACCGTGCCAGGGGAACGCATGTAGGTGGCAATGTGCAGTGAGGGCTCGAGGTACGCTACTGAAGTGTCTGAACCATCTCATCAAGCAGCTGCATCATGAGGCTCAGAAGCAAGCAGGCAGTTGCCCGTACGTGGTTTCGTCCCGTGGCTGTGGTGAATACTGCGCAGAGGTGGGGAGCAGAATCAAAGCAGCTCGCTGTGAATTGCCATATGGCGTGTCGCAAGAACCCACCGATGTTGCTCAACGCTTGGTATTTGAGGCTACAGGGTCTTGGCCTAACGGGCTCTGTGGGTCTGTCACTGAACTTGCGCCAAAATAAACCTCCCCTGGCAAGCAAGGGTCAACACGTGCGTGCACTGGAAAGTGCTCATCGGAAAGCAATTTACCTCAAAGCATGCTTTGCACAGGCTCGCAACCCTGACCTGTATGCACTGTATGTACTTGCCGAATCACAAGGCAATCACAAGGCTACCCGGTTGGAGGGTTTTGGTCGTTGGTGCCCTACGGAGGCAGGCGGCACTACTACGAAGGAAACGTGGCACCATCAGTTCACCTCTGCCTGCTGCTCACAGTTCACAAGGAAAAGCGGGGCGAGGTCGATTTTGACTCACACGCCCTGGATTCACTGTATACTCAAGGCGTCGCGCACCTGGGCTTCCGCCGAAGCAACAGTCCCATGCACAATTTCAGTCTCTCAAGCGATTATGCTTTCACATTGCGATTGCGAGCGACCCCACAAATACAACCACTTCAGTTCCATTCATTCGCAAGCCGTTGCGGTACAGTGTCACACACGATATAAGTCGGCGAAGGTTCGCTCACTAGACCGGTCGCTCGCTACAGACCATCCACTCAGAAACCACAGGTGCCCCTGTTGCAAATCGCCAGGCTGTTGATAGGCCATGGTGTCAAAACCAGCCCTGGCACTCTTGGGTTTGCAGCTGCTCCTGGGAGCGTCAGCAGTGACTGACAGGATGCCGCAGTTTATCAGCTATGACTTCGCCACGGCACTGGCAGAGCGGGTGCGTGCGAGCAAGCGTCTGAGGTTGTGGCATGCATGCACCCGTAGCAGTGCACTCGAACCGCAGAACTCAGACTGCTCCAGCTTGACCAGACATAAGCCCTTGGTGTTGCTATATGCGCAAATGCTGGGTGTGAGCCCTGCGGGCACGGAATTGCGCCTACGCCGTCCGCTTGTGTGTGTGTGTACCTTCCGCTGCGTGCATAACTGCATAGTACCGCGTGCGTGCTTCTTTGTTCGCAGTGGCTTGACGAACAGGAGCGCGGGCCTCTGCTCTACACCCCTGAGTATGCTCCTGGGCATATGTACTTGCCTGAGCAAATCCGTACTTGGCCTCCCCACACCATTGTCTTCTCAAAACTGGAATGGGTCCAGATGTTCCACGAGGTCATCTGGCCGTACCTGAACCACCCCATCATCCTTGTGCTGGCTCTCGGTGACGAAACTGCTGATTTTGAGGGCAAGCTTCAGAAAGTGCTGCCCAAAGTCTCGATGCTGTTCTCGGTCAACATGCCCGGCGGAGGGGAACATCTGTCGCCGCCGCGTCGACACCTGCCGATAGGTGCGTGCCACCCTGGAGTTTTGTATTTGACCAATTCACACAGTACATGTCAACGGCTTCAACCTGCCTGCCTGTACCTGGTAACGACCGCGAGCAACAGATATACAGGCGTACAGCCGAGACCAAAGCGTGCATGCGTGCTGCTGCGCGGGTGCGCTGTGTGTACTTGCAGGATTTCCCGAACAGTATCGATACAACGGCAAGCAGGAGGTCTTTGCTCAGATCTTCCAGAAGAATTACCATTCCAAGGAGGTGCTGTTCCAGGCAATGGTTAAAAAGCTCAACAAGGTCTACGTCCCGCCATTTGCGCCCACGTCGGAGTTCCGGGTGGCTGCTAGGAACATGCTCAGGGCGGCAGACCTCAGCGAACACACCGTGCTCGGTCCCCAGGAGAAAAGTACCCACTCAGAGTACCTGGAGGCGCTTGCGAGGCACCGGTTCTGCCTGATGCTGCGCGGCAACGGCATCGACGTGCACCGGTTCTACGAGTGCATCCTGATGGGCAGCGTGCCCGTGTATGTATCTGACGACGCGCCTCCTGGTGTGTATGAGGAGTTCAGTGCAAACTGGCTGGTCACCACCAGCGCACGTCTGCACGAGACCTTAGACCGCCTGCAGCAGGTGACGCCGTACGAGCTTACGAACTGGCTGTGGGACAACCGGCTCAAGCTTAAGACGCAGTACTGGGTGGACATGGTAATCGAGGCCCAGGCAAAACTGCGTGCCTCTCCGTGATAAACACACACACCGCACCTACGTCACAAAACCGCCGCGTGCGTAGCCAGCAGTCCAGCATGTTTGTTTTGGGCCGACCTGCGGCGAACACAAGTTGTCTTACGATGGTTAGTTTGCTAGGCCGTGCTGGTAGAGTTTATTTTTGGGCAGCTTCAGCCACAATAGTCTGTTGCGGTCCCCAGGATCTGGTTGTTTGAATTGCCCTGGCGGCAATGTTGAAAAGGGGAAAGCAATGTTGCAGTACAACGGTTCCGAAGACTGGTCAGATCTGCCAGCATGCATAGCATAAGCCCTTTTCGTGTTTACGCCTGAACGCTGGTACCTGAGCCTTGCATGCACGGCGCTGACGCCACCGCGCACTTGCCTGTGCACTGCATCGCACACGCAGCGGCTATGTTACGCAACCAGAGCCCCCCCCCCTCTCCCCGTAACATTAACATACAACTAGCCATGTACTCTCCTTGCGTGCGCCAGCCCCACCTCTACGTATCTTGCTCCCTCCGCCCCGTCTCGCCATAATTGGCTCGTTTGCGTGCTTGCCTGGCCCCTCCTGGCGGCCTGTCTGTGCAACTGCTCCCGGGCAGGAGTGCATTTATACAGGCCATGCACCGCCTCAGCCCTCCCACACCTGCATGCCTGCGCGCAAAGCTCTCTTAAGACGTAGCTCAGTAGCTGTGTGTGTTTTGTATCCATCCACATCATGCATGTATGCATGCATGCATTCTTGGATCGAGGATTTACAGCGTCCGTACCCCATGACCCCAATCACGTGTGCGCCTCTGTCGCTCGCTCACTTGAGGCTGGGCTGAGGCGGTGACCTACCTACGCGTGCTTGTGGCATGCTACATCAGGACCGTAATGGCCAAACGGGACCATGCTGTTGGGCATCAAAGGGGCCTGGATGGATTTTGCATTTTGCTGCTATCGCGTTTGCGCTCCTGGTCCGGCCCACAGCCACACACACACACACGGAAAGCATACTGCATGACCCCATGGAACCAAACATTTCTGAACACATACGCGTGGGCTGCTAGGCACCTTGGGCTCTTCCTGACACATACACGCGCGGCCTGCTAAGCCTCCTAGGCCATACAAGATCAGCCAGTCCGCTACCCAATTCTTTAATCACCTTATGCACACACCGCCAGGTTTTTGAGTTTTAATGCAAGTCAATCGATCAACCAAGCACTGGCAGGTTTTCCCGCTCTTTTGTTGGTGTCCACAAACCCGAGACCTGTTCCGGCGAGTGGCTGCATCCGCTCCGGTGCATTTTGTCCTGCAGATGCCGTCATCTGCATGCGGCTTGACATCCTCTCGCGCATGCACATGCCTGGCACTGCTGCTATGACTTTTTGCTTCTTGTCCGTGCGTCCCATGCTTAAACGCCGTCGCACAGTTGCCTGCATGCACCAGCCTCTGAAAGCATTGTGTCTTGGCCTGCCTTGGATCTTCCCGCCCCTCCCCAGTCCCCACATACACATGCCCCGGCCAAACTGACAGGCCAACGGGCACTGCATGTCAGCACGTGCGTACGAGCTTGCCACGGCACCAAGCTTGCATTCCAACACACTTCATTGCAGTAGAGTTATAGTCTGTCAGTACACATTGTACGCTGCCTTCACCCACCGCCTGACGCTGCCAGGCTGCATCCATAGAATTGTTGTTGCACTTTAGGTAATGCTGTCACTAGTGACTGTGCGTTCGAGGCTGCTTGCTCACCAGCGTTTTTGTCTGGCCTTGCCAGTGGGCGTAGCTCGCATATCGCTCGCCCCGCACCGAGTTGTTGAGCGTTGTAACCACCCTCACCCCAGGCATATACGCAGGTGTGCTTATAAATGTTTGGTTCTCATGGGGCCATGCAGTATGCTCTCCGTGGGGCCGTGCAGTGTACTGGTATGGGTGTATGTATGTGTGTGTAGTCCTAACAGCCCCCGCAGCTATATGCGCCATACCTCGCGCGCGCCACTGCTGTATGCATTGAAGCCTGTGAAGCGGCTGCTCCGCCCACCACCTCGTGCCGCATAGGCGTATACTGGCAGTGTGCTGAGAGGTTCTGCACAGCGCCGCTGTGTAGTGAATGCCTTGCGAGGCGCACACACCTCCCTCCCAGCCTCACGTATACCACACGTCATGGCCCCACGCGAAGCACATCGCATACGGCCCCACGGGAAGTAAATTCAACTGAACACACCTCCTTACCATCTGAAACGCATGCGTGTGGCAGTTCAGGAGGCAGCAGTCTGATTGCTCCGGTGTGGAATGATCGGATTGCGGAATGGCCGGCACAGAGCTCAACAGCACATGCACGGTAGGCTGTGTGGCGAAGCCTCAGTAGCTCACGTGAGGGTGCAGCCAGGGTTCAGCCCCTCCAGGGGGGTGGCGACTGTCCGCATGTATCATTACTAATAATTCATTAGCCCCTGCACATGCCATCTCAGAGCATGGGTAAGAGTACGCCCCTTCCGGATGAAAACGCAAAACCGCAAACAAGGTCAAAATGGCAGTGTGGCTGTGGTGGGTGATGGCCTGATGGCACTCAGGCTGGGGGGTGGATTTCATGGCTGTAGGGGTACTTGACACTATAACTGGTTTCGCTCTGGTACATGGGCGTCGTCACACAGAGCACTCACGCATCACGGCGACGCATGCAACCTTACACACACATGCGTGCCTGCGCTTTGAGTGTGTGCACCATATGCAGAGCTTCACTTGTGGAGCGACAGACCGCTACCATACGGCACACTCACACTCACTCACTCACACGCACTCATGTTGCGGTTCTTTCCATGACGACTCTGTTCGATACAGCGTTGGTGGGACGGCTAGTGGAAGGGCCCATGTCACTGCTCATTTGCCCAACCTAGCCCACGGAAAAGACATGACAGCGAGCTCCTTCCCGGCGGATACAGACAGGCCGGCAGCTAAGCAGCGGCAGAGATGACGCAGAGCACCTGATGCGGAGCGGCCCAGCGCCCGCAGAGCGGCCCAGCGCCCCACGGCTGAGCATACTAGCACACCAAACGTGAAGAAGTGGTAATCCGCACACTCATTGCGTATTTGCATCTTTGACATGCATGCTGCGTCTGTATGAGATGTGTAGTGTGTGAACCATAGTGCGCCAACCAGGCCACCACAATCAATACGTAACAGGGCGCTGCATGCAACGCGCCCACACACAAGAGACAAAGAATCATGCACTCATCTTGGAAAAGTATGGGTCAAACTCCAACCAATGGGTACACGACGCGACAGCATAGGTAGCCGTGTGTGTGTGCACAACATGGACACGACAAGCGCACAGAATCCACACCACATGCTGATGACAAGGTTGGAGTGGAGGCTGGGGTAAGCAAAACGAATGCTCAGCGCCATTGACACAACGACACCCGATAAAGTCGATGACACATACGGACTACATCCGGTATTTCAGTACCGTGTACTTGTACCCCCGGCAGTCAGGCATACGGCGGCATTTGTCATCAGACCATACGATCGCACATCAACATCACGCAAGCACCGCGGACAGAAACACACAAAGCATGAGGACGAGGATGCTGCGTCCGGATTCGACAGCTGTCATTTTGCTCTGAACGCGGCTGCACGCATGTTGGCAGCATCGCCCGCCATCCGTGCATGCGAAGCGCAGCAGCAATGTGCAGGCGCAAGCCAACATACTGTGGCCCCGCAGACAGCGACAGCGGCCTTATTCTTCTTGGATGCACACACATGAAGCATACACTTTGTGTACCAATCTTGCATGCGTGGCAGGTGTTGCGTGGACCTACCACCGCACGTTGGGCTGTATACTTGTATGGCTGTAAGCTTTTGGCAGATGCCTGAAACAGCAGCATCAGGTGATGACATCAATGGACATAAGCACACACCATGTACGGTAATGTATGTGCAGTACAATGTACGGTGCGTACCGCATGTTGGATGGGCGCGGTTGCTGGACCCAGGGCGCCACCTAGAATGCTGCGGCGGGCCATCACCGCCAGCCGGAAGCTCACTGAAATGCACCGAAAATGCACCGAAACGTGTGCGGACATGCGCATGTGAGAATCCTCTTCCATTGCAGCCGCAAAGCAAAGCGAGACCCTACCATACGCACCCCGCACAAGGAAGTGTGGCCAAATGCTGTAAACAATTCTTTGGTAGGGGGAATCGGCGAGATGTTGGAGCGGGGGTCGTCTTATGCATTATAAGTGCCCACGAGGGCTGCGGGAGGGGGCGTTGCATGCATTGCCGGTACCCACAGCGGTTGTTATTTCTTGCCCGGTCACACCTACAAACACCACCACGTGACATTGCAAAAGGGGCTCCCTGCCTCTACACACGATCCGACTACTGCAAATCTGCATCGCCGTTGTTGGAAAGACGTAATCGGCTGCAGCATCGACAATGCTTCGCTACCCCGAAGCCAGCCACATCGCTGATGCGGCCGGCGCGTCCAGCGCGCACCGTCCGGCCAGCTCAAGGAATACGTGTTTCCCGCAAGCTGCCGCAGCATAGGAAGACGCTGTCAGGGGCTACTAGTGGTCCGAGGGCAACGCTTGGAAACGTCACGACTCAGCAAATGGTGGACGCGCCGACACGGTAAACGGTGCGAGACCACTTATGGAGTCAGGGGTATGAGGTGCAATGTGTGGCAGGAAGAGGCTCTCGTGAGGCCATGCATTGTTATTCCCTGGTGTCGTGCAGTGTGCATCACTGCAAGGATAGAGACTACTGCACCTGACGCGTAACGTGTGGCATGCCGGTACTCTGCAGCACGAACCCATGAAAATCGGAAGTGCCCTTAGGTAATGCCGGTCAGCAAGAGCGATACGCTGGGCAAGCCCGGACGACCGCCTATCCCCCGCCGCGTACCCCGCCCTCCCGAAGTCGAGTTTGCGTATCATCAATATCGTCTGCATTTGGCACCTGGTGGCCCCTCCCTCCAGTACGCACCGCTACCTGACTCACCAATGGGCAGTAAGTACCGGTATTTTATGGTATGGTTGTTACATCAGGAGCATGTCGGCCAAAAGTACCGGTACGCAGCGCTGCAAGCAGTCATTACAACAAGAACGAGTCCTCGTCATGCGCAGGATGGGTCATCGTTAATCAGCGCCCTGCGCCGCCCATCACGCCTGCCACGACCATACCATATGGTGAGTCATGATGAGTCATGATGAGTCGTGGCGGTTACACGGGGTGGTTGTTGCCCCCCAGGAAATACGCCGCCATCTCGTGGTCGGAGGACTGCAGCGCGCCACCAGCGCCAGCGCCAGCTGGCTGCCCCCCCTGGAGGCCTCCGCGGCCTGCACAGCCGCAGCACAGCACGTCAGCACATGGACACATGTGGCTGTGCATGCACAGACCCAGGCAACGGCAGAACCCAAGTAAGGGAACACAATGCAGTCCCAGCGCCTCACCGCTGAGAACATCAGCAGTGATGGGAAGTGCATTCGATGCACAGGATACACGCGTAACGCATACACTGACACACACGAACGGTGCCGCACACATTCGGGCAGAACGCAAGACGCAAGCACCACACACAAGCGCAAGCACAACACGCAACCAAAGCCTGCTTACCAAGTTCCCAGCACCACACATGCGTATTTGCAGGTAAGGATGCCTACAAGCGCCTGGCACAACACAGCCGGCATGCTTAATGTGTTATGTTTACACCAGGGGCGTGTCGGCCAAACGGCCCATGCTCCCCCCAAGGTGGGAACCAGATGACCAGAAGAGGCTCACCAACCTAGGCACGGTTCTGCTTACCCTGCTGGCTCAGCGCCTGCTGGAAGAAGCGTGCGTCTGGGATGCCTCCTCCTCCGCTCGCCGCCGCCCTCAGCATCTGCACTCAAAACACGCATTCAGCACACACAGCACATGCAGCATGTGCAGCACACCATAGAGTCAAGCACGCACGCATTACAGTTGGGCGTCCTCTGCAACACTACGGGCAAGCTGCTGCGCCGGCAACTGCAGCAGCTGCTATGATTATGCTTTGTTTGGGGGGGGGGCCGCATGAAGGCGCTGTGCGTTGATCGTTTGACATCACAGCACTCGTCCAGCCAGGCCGTTCCTGGTCGACTCAGAGATTCTGTGGTGGTGAGAGGGGGGTGAGCAGGTTGATGAATGTGTGCTGTGCACAGTGTGATGCACCGGTTCGACAACGCGGCATATGGTGCCGCGTCAAAACCACGCAGGCACAGCACGCATTCCACGTGCTTGTGCGGAACACGGGCAAGGAAGGTCACAGAAGCACAGGTTGTATGCAATGCGGTGTACCATAGAATCCCACTGCCTGAAATACGGACCCAGCCCAGTAAGCCCCTCATGCATGACCCGAGGTCGCAGTGTGCAGGTATGCGCACGGGCACGGCCTGCATTCACCTGGGAGCGGGGGCTCAGGGCGCCTCCCAACAGCTGCCCACCAGCAAACTGCTGCTGCTGCTGCTGTTGCGGCACTTGCTGCTGCTGCAGCAGCAGCTGCTGGTGAGAGCCGCTGACGCCATGAGCGAGCTGCGCTTGCGAAAGCGGCTGCTGCTGCTGCTGCTGCTGCTGCTGCTGCTGCTGCAGGCGCTGCAGCAGCTGTGCCCGGTCTTGGGCTCCGCCACCGCCCGCGCCACCATACAGCTGCGCAAGCAACTGCGCGTGGTCCATGCCGGGCATGCCCCCCTTTGTGATGCCGAACGCAGTTGTTTGGCTGGTCCCGCCGTTGCCCCCCTGGGGCACAGCAGCGCTGCCCTGCTGCTGGTGCTGGTGCTGGTGCTGCTGTTGAGCGGCCAGCTGCTGCTGCAGCAGCAGCACGCTAGGCGACGGGGCCAGGCCCTGCAGCTGCGCTTGACGGTGCTGCTGCAGCCTCGCAGCATCCAGCTGCTGCTGCTGCTGCAGTGCCAGAGCATTGCTACCCTGCGGCTGCAACTGCTGCGCAGGGGTGCCACCCACGCCCTGCATGCTACTGTCTGACTGCCTCAAGAGGGACATCAAAGGGCCTGATGCAGTGCCGCCATTCATGCCCCGCAGAGGAGGGCTGCTGAGGTGAGAGGCTACGTGCTGCTGCGCGCCTGCAGGCTGTTGCATGCCTTCCCCGGGCTGCTGTTGCTGTTGCTGCAGTTGAAGCAGCTGCTGCTGCCGGGCCAGCAGTGCCAGTTGCTGTTGCTGCTGCAGCTGCTGCTGCTGGGGAGAGACAAAGCCCTGCTGCTGGTGCTGGTGCTGCTGCTGGTGCTGGTGCTGCTGATGCTGCCCAGATCCAGACTGAGCCAGATCCATCATTGGGTGGGGCAGCAAGCCTCTGCCGGGCCCCACCCCTGCCGCGTCCCTACCTGAGACACCCGCAGCGCCCGGACTCAAACCCGGCCCTTGCTGCTGCATGGAGCGAGAATGCATCGGAGAGCCGGACGGACCATTGTCCATCAGGTTCAACGTATTGGCTAGCCTGCTGTTGCCACCTGCATTGTCGGACAAAGACATTCGGTGCTGCAGCAGCTGCGCGTGTTGTTGCAGCGGCGCCAGCGTTGCTTGGGTGGGGTGCTGGTGCTGTTGTTGTGTCTGCTGTTGGGGTAGTGTTTGCTGTTGTGTTTGGTGCTGCTGCTGTTGTGGTTGTGGTTGCAGGCCGTGCTGTGCAGCAGCCAGGTGCTGTGGTGTCTGCTGTTGCTGGTGTCCTGGCTGCTGTCCTTGCTGCTGTTGCTGCAGCTGCTGCTTCTGCATCATCATCCGGATGTACTGCTGCTGCATCAGCGCCATTTGCTGCTCAGAGGGCTGTTGCTGTTGCTGCTGTTGCTGTTGCTGCTGCAGTTGGTGCTGGTGCTGATGGTGGTGCTGCGAGGCTGCAGCTACGTGTGACTGCTGCAATGAATGGGACTGCGCAAGGAGCGGCTGTTGCTGCGGCTGCATCCCAACAAAGCCCATACTCATTTGCTGCAGGAGTTGCTGCTGCGATTGTTGCGGCGGCTCCTGAGGCGATCCCGCACACATTCGTTGCTGCTGCTGGTATTGCTGCTGCTGCTGTTGGAGAGCTTGAGCCTGTGCCTGCGCCTGCTGCTGCTGCTGCTGTAGACCTTGTTGCTGATGCTGCATCGGCAGTGCCTGCTGCTGCTGTTGCTGCTGGAGCAGGGACTGGTGCTGCGTTTGCTGCTGCTGCTGCATCAGCGGCGATGGAACGCCCATTAGCTGCTGCTGCTGCTCGCGTGCTGGGCCTTGAGCATGCAGCACTGCGGCAGCTGGCATGGCTGCAGCCACTGCTTGTGCGTCCTGTTTCACCTCCTGCTTTACGTGTTGCTGCTTCGCCTGTTGCTTGGCCTTGGCTGCCTGCCTGGGAGCAGGCGGCTGCTTCGGCGGCAGCTGCTGCCGCTGCTGCTGCTGCTCCTGCTGGCCGCCGTGCTGCTGTGCCTGCTGCTGCCGCTTCAGCTGCATCGCGCGCATCAGCGGCGTTTCCGCAACGCCTGGCGCCCACGCCTGCTGCAGCGGCTGCAGCTGCTGCTGCTGAAGCGGCGGCGCTGGCAGCGCACCAGGCGCCACCGGGTGCGAGCTGCTCGGCACCATCCCGCCCGATTGTACCATCGCGCCGCTGCCTGCTGCGCCGCTGCCCCCGCTCACAGACGACGACGCATGCGTGCCGCCGCCGCCACCCGTACCTGCACCCACGCCAGCCCCCGCCAGCTGCCGCCCTGCCACACCCGCACCGCCGACATGCATGCCCGCGGCAGCAGCCATATCAGCAGCAGACTGGTGATGGTGAGCTGCGTGCTGCGCAGCAGCAGCGGTGGCGGCGCCGCCGCGGGGGCCTCCGGAGGACGCCTGGGAGGTCGACGCGGCGGCGGCGCCCCGGGCGGCGGCGGCGGCGGCGGCGGCCGTGCCTCCTCCGCCCCCCAGCGGGGGTCCCATTGATGCGCTGCACGCGGCGGGGACGGCACTGGCGGAGTTATCGCGGCGTTCGTTGGTGTCGCGGTCGTCATCCTTGTCAGACAACGCGTGGCCGCCGCTGCCCTCCAGGCCCTGAGAGCACACACGTACACAACCAGCCGCCACGCAGCACACATCACTATTTCTGTTCTTCCCCTCCCCCTAATTCAAGTGCTACCTCTACCCAGCACTTGAATTAGGGGCAGTATTTAACGATTAAATACGATGATTGAATACCTTACGTGCCAAGTAGCTCAAAGCTCCTGTTGGCAAATCAGGGCTCTTCGCCGGTCAACGCCCACCAAGTCAAGACTGCAAGGAATGTCGTAGATGCAGCCAACGATAGCTCATCGCAGCGGCTGGATTGCGGCTGGCGCTCTGAGGCTGACCTCACAGGCTGCTGTGGCTGTCTGTGCCCGTCAGCGGGGGATAGCCATACCGCAGGGAGAAGCTGGCGCCGAGGTACTTACAGCAGCACATACGGGCTGATCCTGGCCTAGCGCTTTCAGTGTTGGCCTGCTGCTGCATGTTGCTTGATTTGCATCTGTGAGCGTGATCAGTCCTCAGCTAGAGGAGAATGTCGGCCTCGGTTATAAAGTTTCAAGTGTAAGCAATCTAAATCTACATCATACCGGGAACCACAGAAAAGTCCAATCAGGCAATCACAATCCAGACGAGCAATTCCGTACCGCATTCATACTGAGTACAGCACCTGTACTGCGCACGGCGGGCCTCACCTGCATGAGCTGAGAGTCTGGTGGCAGCCCGGCCTTGTGCAGCATCTTGGCCATGTTCAGGCCGCGCAGCTTGTCCACGCCTGCGTGTGCACACCCGCCCGCATACCAGTAGCGCTTCAGCAGCAGCGCTTCACGGCGAGTACATACAACGTACTGAGTACTGACGCACTCCGGACCCATGCCCGGCGCACGCCAAGCGCTTCCTTTGCAGCCCACCCATCCATGCAATGGCCTCCACGGCCACCAGATGCAACGGGGATCGGTTCTTCCCACCCAGTCCACAGCCGGCGCTCGGCTGGCTGCAGGAGTCCCTGGTTCCCCTCACGTGCTGATTATACCACACCCCACCCCTGTAGGGCTCGGCAGGCTGCAGGAGCCCAGGGCCCCTCGCCTTTCACAAGCAACCTGCACCAGCAGCCTCTCAATGACAATGCAGGCGGCGTGTACATCAACATTGCGAATGCAGCAGCCCAACAAACACGCAGCACCCTCCTAGCAATCATGCTTTCCGGTCCTCGGAGCATTTACCCTGTATACATGCAGCCCCTCATGCATGCATGCAGCCAGCCTCCTCCGCGCACCTGGCAGCTGCAGCAGCAGCTGCACCACGCGCGGGTGGCTCAGCCCAAACATCTCGGTGCCGCTCTTGCACGCCAGGCGCGCCAGGCCGCGCACTTGCTGCACAAACGACACCACTGCGCACGCACAAACGCACAAAAGCACCAATACACCAAGGGTTGAGGGCCACGGTTGAGGGCCGAGGGAAGCACACAGGGGTTCAGCGTTGAGGGCTGAGGGAATCACGCAAGGACCCTGCCAGGCCTGGACCCGTCAGCAAGCGCCTTCCATCCATGCATGCATCAGCGGCCACAGGGTGCAAGCGAGTGCACATGCCGTCCACTCGTTGGCGGCCGTCACATGTGAAGTCAATCAATCCAGGCAGGGC
>BDDA01000411.1:5482-18678 GCA_001662385.1 Chlamydomonas asymmetrica | reverse complement strand
CCTCCCCCCCCGCTTCCCCCGGCCCCCCCACCCCGCCCCACCCACCCCCCCACACACATACAGGCAACAACACCCACAGGCCACAGGATGCATCACGTCAATCAACTGATCGTGCGGTGGCCGGAGTGCGGAGGGAGGCTCAGCGTCTCACCGTGCTGCCAGCACTGGTTGGCGGAGGGGAAGGTGCCCTCCCAGCCGGGCCGGTCATGCGCAAGGATGCGGAAGAGCGGTTTGTCGCCACCGTCCAACACATCCATCATGTAGGTGGTGCTGTCCCATGCACGCACCATCGACCCGTACTCACGCGACACCTGCGTGTGGGTGTGGGGGAGGGGGGGGCACATGAGTCGAAGGGGGGGGGGAGGGCCATACATTTATGCCGTATATGCACGCCGTACTTTCCTGCCAAGCGTTCATGCCTTGCATTCACGCCACATACTCATATGTTGATATATTTTTGTGTCATACGTTCGCGTCATACATTCATGCCATACATTCATGTCTGTATCATGTATGTAGTGATAGTGGTGGCGAGATGTGGCTGCACCCTGGCTGCACTCTGGCTGCGCTCTGGCTGCACTCTGGCTGCACTCGGGTCCACGCACGGATTCACACGCAGCTTCACGAACCGTGTAGCCGATGGGGTAGATGAAGGCGTCGGCGTGGTAGCCCTGTCGCTGCCACTCCACCGTGCCCAGCGAGATGAGCGTCAGCTTCTGCCGCTCCGTCAGAACCAGCGGCAGCGACACGCTGCCCAGGTCCTCCCAGTCGCCCTCGTCGTGATGCTCACGCGCAGCAGCAGAGCGCTTGCGCCCACCCCCGCCGCCGCCCTTGCCGCCGCCGCCTGCGGCGGCGGCGGCGGCAGCGGCCGCCGCGATGATCGCCGCTATGGGGTTCTGCGGCGGCGGCGGTGTCGGTGCCGCCGCCGGCGCGGCGGCGGGGGTGTCCACTTGTGGGGCGCTGCCGTTGGGCAGCGCGCTCGGTGCAGGCGCTGGGCCTGCTGCCACAGGCGCAGCGGCCGGCTCCGTTGCCTTTCCCGACGCCGCTGTTGTCTTCTTCTTATCAGCTTTCTTGGAGGCCTTTGCCTGCTTGGCAGAGCTGAATTTATGCATTGCCATTTGCATGGCGAGGTCAGCGAGCTCCTCAGGGCTCAACTCCTTCGGTCCTGCTTGTTGCGGAACTTGGGCTGGTGCAGCTGTTGCTGCTGCAGCAGCAGCGTCCATGTGCGGGCCACCGTTCGCTGCAGCGGCCGTCAGCAGGCCGCCAGGCACCGCCCCGGCCGCACGCGCGGTCGCTGGAGCAGGCGCTTTGCTGGCAGCCGCTGCAGCGGCGGCCGTGTCCGCAGCTGCCGCGCTGGGCTTGGCCCTACGGGGCTTTTTACCAGCGCTGCCGCCCGCTGCCGCGTCCGCGGCAGCGCCCGCCGCATCCCCCGCGCCGACCGCTGCGGCTGCCGGGACCGCCGCGGCGGCACGCTTGCGTTTCGGGGCCGGCGTGCCCGGACCGCCCTTGCTGCCCCGGCTAGACTTGAGCTGGCGCTTTATGACGGTGGAGATCTGCTTGACGCGCTTGGCGAGGGCTCGAGGATCCGGCATCCACAGGCCAACGAGGACTGCGGCACGGCTGGCCAGTGAGCCTTTGTCCGGCTTGCCCTGCACAGCGCCACCACCAGGCAGAGACTGCTTGATCGAGTTGACATGTTACAGGTACCATGTACTGAAGTCGCTGCCCAGTGCTCAGCATTTGGACTGAGCATTCCAAGGGACAACCGAGAGTAGAAGTGGCAAACAGGCTCGGCAAAACGTCAACACATGTCTCGACAGTTGCGTGCCGTTTCTGTCTTTCTGACCATGCCTCCGCACCTGCGCGTCTTGCACGCTGAGTGGGAGTGGAGAACATCAACACAGGCATTCGATGCGAATTCACGTCGCGCACCTCGCCGTCAGCGTCGCTGCCGCCCTCGTCCTCGCCATCGCTCCCCCCCTGGACTACCGCCTTCTTCACCGCCCCGCCCGCCGCCGCTCCGCCGCCGCCGCCGCCGCCGGCACCCGCACCCGGGCCTGCGTCCCCCAGCGGCGACACGGCCGCGTACTCTCTAGCGGCTGAGAGGAAGGAGAAGCCCTCGTGTGCCATCATGTCGTCCCAAGCTCCGAAACCCAGCTGCAGGATGCCGTGCACCAGCTCCGCGTTGTGGTGCGGCTGCCACCACGCGGGCAGGTCGCCTGCGCACCGGATGCCGCCACATTGTATTGCAAACATCATCAAAACGTGAAAACGGTGATTAATGCACAAGCAGCGCAACTGCGCAAGCAAGTGTGAGCGATGGCATTTCACAGGTGCCCTTCCCAGTGCTTGCATCACAGATGTCAGGGCCACCTTGCCTCTTCCCCATCATCCAGTATGGACGCAAGGTCCAGAGGCCCCTCAGACCACCACACTCACCTCGCTTAAGCGTAGCTGCCTGCTCCCAGCCCGCTGCAACCTCCGGAGTAGCGGTAGTGATTGTACCCCTCGCACCAGCAGCGCCCGGTACTGGCAGCGGCGGTACGGTGCACTGCAGGCTGGCCAAAATCTCCAATCGGTCTCGGAGCCGAGCAGCCGTCATGGCCGTGAGCACCTTTGTAATGGTGCCCGCCTTGCGCCGCTTGGCTTTATCCTCCCCCCCTGCTGCCGCTGCTGCTGCTGTTGCCACAGTGGCCACCGTACCGCCGTCCTTCACATCCGTGTCATTCTGCTCCTGTTCGCCCTGCCCACCGTTAACTGCAGTGTTGGGGTTAGGAGCAGCTGCGCTCGTTTGATTTGGGTCAGCACCGCTGCCCGGTGCTGAGGGGGCAGCGGTCGGCGGCCCATTAGCCTCCGCTGCTGGTTCTGACGCCAACGCCGCGGTTCCGACACCGTTCGTCTCTGCAGCAGTGCCCGCCGCGCCAGCAGCGTCTGCTGGACCCGGTCGCTCCGTGGCCCCCCCGGGTGCGCTCTCGCAGGGCTGCTGCTGCGGTAGCGGTTGCTGCTGCAGCGGCTTGTCGTGGTGGTCCGACCCATCAATATCAAAGAGACACCCGCCGTCCGAAGGAAAGTCGAGATCCAAGCCCGTGATCCCGAGACCAAACATCGTGTCAAGATCCGGGCTGCCCGGGCACTCCAGGGGCAGATCCGCCATCGCCGCATGGTGCTGGCCCTGCCGCTGCTGCTGCCGTGCGTCTGCGCGCCGCTGCGTGCACATCAGGCAGTCGCAGTCCGCCTCGTGGCCGCTGTTGGCGGCCGCCGCTGCACCATTGGCAAGCGGCCCGGGGGCGTCGCTGCTGCTGCCGCCGAGGCCGCCGGGCGCTGGCGCTGGTGCGTTCGCAGGTGCTGCCTTGCTGCCGCCCGCCTTAGCAGATGTAGCCATCATCCATTCCTGCATTTCCTCTAGCAGCTCCAACACGACCTGCGGATTACGTATTGCACAGTAGAACCACTGAAGGTGAATCACACATGTGCGACATGCAAGCCACGCACAATGCATGCCAGTTGATGCCACGTTAAATGGCCAGGTCCGGATCTGTACTGCTTGCTGTGAGCCCTCACGCATTAGGCGTACACACACGTCCCCACCGCACGGCCCCACAAGAGTCACACTGCACACCCCATGGGAACCTCGGTCTTATACACGCGTCCCCAGTGCACCGCCTCACTGGGATCGCGCTGCACGAGCCACGGGACCCTCTTCCTGACACACCGCCCTCCCAGCGGCCTGCACTGCACTGCGTGCCCCGCACCTTGCATATGCCGGGCCGCGACTTGTCCGCCAGCCGCTCCGACCGCCCCCGCACATCCTGCGCCAGCTGATCACACAACGCCGCATCCGTCGCCTGCTGCTGATGCTGCTGCTGGCCGTCGCCGCTGTTTCCACCGGTGCCGCTCCCGTGTGCCCCCGAAAGCGCCGAGATGTACCGCCGCACGTCAAAGCACACGACCTCCTCACCTCCTGCCGCTCCCGCACCCGCGGCCGGCGACGCAGGCTGCGGCTGCTGCTGCGCCGCCGCTGCTGTTGACGATGACATGGGCAGCGTTCGTAGCCGCGGCAGGCCCCACTTCATGAGCACCGCAAGCATGTCCATTCGGTCCTTTTTGGTCCACACCTCCGCCGCAGAGACCGAGGAGCGTGCGTGCGTGGCGCGCGTGGTGGCGCGAGCGTCCAGCAGCTGCATCGCGCGGAATGCGGCGTCTGACAGCCGCTTGATACGGCGGGTGAGAATGTCGCCGCTGGGCCACGGGTTACGCGCCGCCGCCGCCGCCGCCGCCACCGCGGCCGCCGCCCCGCTGAACACCGCGCCGGCCGCGGCCCCGGTCGCGCCGCCGCCGCCGCCGCCGCCGCCCTGCTGCTGCTGCTGCTGCTCTGCGTCCACTTGGTCATCCTGGGCAGCGTCGCTCGTGCTGCCATTTGCACCGGCGGGGTGCGCGGTTAGTGCCGATGCGGCGGACCCGCCGCGCCCGCCGTCGCCGTCCGTGCGTGCATCAGCCTTGGCAGCAGCAGCAGCGGCTGCGTCGGCGCCTGTGCCTGGCAAGGGGCTGGGGGCGGAGGACATGCCCCCGGCGGCGGCGAGCGGCGTGCCCGTGCCGGAAGGGAGGGCCGGCAGGTCAATCACAAGGTCCGGGTGCTTTGCCCGGAACTCCTCCTGCGCATCGTGCACCACACGCCAGCACCACAAGAAACAAGGACAGGGACCATATCGCGTTGGCGTGCTACGGAATGCAATGGCAGCGGGAACGCCAGGTGATCCACAACGGGATTTCTGTACCAAAGGCGGTGCACAGGGGGCAGTGGCGGGCACGTTGATTCCAATTTCCCAACCAAGCTCCCATGCGTATGCACGAGTGGTTTGCCGGCACCGAACACAGCTAACGAACACTAGCACAGTCGCACAGGCGCACCCCATCATGTGGGGCTGATGCCCTGCTGCAACGCAAAGCGATAGCGGCACATACCTTTGCGTTGCGGAACACCGCCTGGTGCCCCGGGTCGCCAAACACGTCGTCGTAATTGGCGTACCCGTAGCGGAACACGCCGCGCATCAGCGCCAGGTCGCAGTCCACCGTCCACCTGACCCAGATGACCCACATGACCCAAATGGTTATTGCAGGGTTCAGGACTAGGGTTGATAGGGTTTAGGATTTCACGATGTATGCGGGTGGCCGGGAGGAGGGGGGTGACACTGGTGATGGTTTCGGTGCATGACAGGGCTTGCGATGTGCCCTTCGCTTGGCAAGAAAGCGGGCAGGCAGCGCGTTCCGGTATTCGAGGGGAGCGGGTGGTGCACAGCGGGTGGTGCTGGCGCTGTGTGGCCGTGTCAGTCGGCACTCAGCGCACACACCAGGTCAACTGGGACGTGCCTTGGCCATCATACTCGTGACACACTGACAGGCCGCGAAGTGAGCGCGGTAGTGTGCGTGGCATGCATGTGCAGACTGCCAGCAGCGTGCATGAGCGAGCGCCGACCGGAGGGGGCGCAGGTGAGGGTGCAAGCTCTCAAACCAGCCAGCCAGGCTGACTGCTGAGGTGAAGCTGGCAGCGGAGCGCCGCCATCCGCAGTCAGGCTGTTATCCTATCGAGACAAGCATACATGTTCCACTCGTCGCCTCTTGGGCAACTGCTTGGCACGCCACAGCGTGCGCGAACGTGTTCGAAACCAAGCTGTCCCCTCCTCTGGCAGGCAGTTGCATCAACTGCACAGATCCAGTGTGCAGAGTCACGCTTGCGCTGCGTTTGTCCTGGGCGCTCCCGTCCCTCCCACTCACCATATCGCTGGCGGGCTGTTGTCCGGCATGGACGCCAAGAGCTCCTTGAAGCATGTGAGCAAGCTGTCCTCCTCCAGCCTAGACATAGCGGTGGCAAAGTCCTCCAGGATACGAAGCCGCTTCACCAGCCAGCGCGCGCCATCCAGTTGCTGCACGGTTGTATACGTGACACAGACATTGCCTTCGGGTGGTTAGTGAGCGCGAATTGCGTGGGGTGGAAGCTTTCAGAGGTTGGCTGATACCCTCAGGAGAAGATTGTATATTGTAGTTGCCTGCTGCTGCTGCTTTGCTGCTTCGGCGGGGTCTGGTCAACCACCGCTACTACGCTTGTGATTAGCGTGGCCTCCTCATCGTTGACGCACAGTTGTGATGCTGACACACCAAGCCTAGTGCACGATGGCACGGCAGACGAGAGAGGCACAGTCTTGCGCGGCGATGCAACATGCTTTGCATTCTGCTCACCTTGCCCGCCCAAGGGGCACCAGGGGTAACAAGGTCGCCCCTGTCGCGCACCGGCTGCAGCAGCTTGTCCAGAAACTCCTTGTCATTGTCATCGGTGATACCTTTGCGCAGTTCCTGCAGCAGATGCCACCCTGCATCCTCGACCTCTGATTGGGGCCGTGTGCACGCTTTGGTGCAGTTGCGCTGAAAGTGGGAGTGCACCTGAAAAACAAGAGAACAGGTCAGCAATTGAGCGACAAGCATGATACACGATGCTCTAGCTCCACTGTTACCCAACATTGCAGGAATTGCAGGAATGTCGGCGCGAACCGAGCAACACGCACCTGTGGCCACCTGGTCCCAAACGCGTTGAGTGCCTTGCGCACAGCATCCCTCTCCACTGCTTTCCACGGCTGTACCCCTGGTGTGACTGGGGCAGTCAACCCAGGCAGAGGCAGCTGAAGTAGGCTCGCGGGGATGCCGGGCGGGGGTTCGATTGTGGGCACCTGTGCAATAAGACAAGACCATGACTTCACAGACTGCAATAATTTCCTATGTGTAAGCTGAACTGTTGAGGTATCCTGCCGTGAAGAGGATGGTTAAACCGCACGACCGGTCAGCGTGGGAGTTGGTTTGAATAGGCAACGCCTTACCAGCAGGCCAGGCGCAGGGAGAGCAGGAGCAGGGGCTGCTGCGCATCCAAGCGTACAGCATACTCAAAATTCAGAAAGCTCAGGGGGAAGCTTGGAAACGATGCTGTGCACAGCGTTGATTAATGCCAACAAGCTCGGCCGCGGGCAAATGCAGAGCCTGAAGAAGGTCTTGCTCTTACCTGTTTGGAAAATTGACGCAGCAATTGCAAAGGCCTCCGCTGACGGTGTCACCACCTGTGTGCCCTTCTTTGACCGCGGTGCATGCTCCATGCCTGCTGAGCGCACAAGTGATTGTGGAGAGGCTGGGAACCACACCACGCTTAGGACAAGGGCGTGCTGGCAAAATGCAAGCAGCACAATCTCCTCACTTGGTCACTCCAGCAACTTCCCCGCTGCGGGCTCCAACACGCCGCGTTGTGCACTCCGCTTCACAGCATAATCAATAGGACGCGCTGAAGCATGAGCGCTCCAGGCTGTCAGTTCAGCGGATTCGCCTCCTAGCCCTATGAGCAGGAGAACCTGCTGCTGCTGCCAGCAGCTGCTGCTGTTAGCGATCAGCTATGGGGAATCTTCAAAACGAGTAAACACCTCGCCTGCCTGGCAGACGCGTAGCAGGTCCAAACGGCCTAAACAAACGGTTGTCCAGGACGTTCGCCAACCCTAAAGTACTGGTACAAGTACATGGGCATAGCCAAGAGTGGTGAGTGGTCACTGCACCAGGACGCTCCTTAGGAGGCACAACATACAACATCTCCGGGTCCAGGCCGTACCGCTTGACCCCATCGCACTGCCACAGCGTCAATCTATCAATCGTGATTGTCACATGCTGTCATTGCACCTGCACCGCTGCATACGCTCATGCCTGCACGGACAGCGCTGTCATAACCTGCACAGCCGTATCCGGCCCACCCCACAGTGCAGTCTCTATCCATACGCACACGTGTATATACGCGCTGCATGGCCTCACAGGAATCACACAGCAGCAAACCACACGCAGAGAAGGCCCCGCATGCGCTGACGGGGCAGGTGCATGGCAGGCAGTGTTCGACCCATGGCTGAGGCGGTGTTT
Source organism: Chlamydomonas asymmetrica (assembly GCA_001662385.1). Taxonomy (NCBI): domain Eukaryota; kingdom Viridiplantae; phylum Chlorophyta; class Chlorophyceae; order Chlamydomonadales; family Chlamydomonadaceae; genus Chlamydomonas; species Chlamydomonas asymmetrica. Next base: position 10,743 of record BDDA01000411.1, on the reverse strand, counting down.
GGGTGCTGTCCACTGTCACAACCTTAGGAGCCGCAACCCTGACAGCTGGCACGGCGTGTCATAACGCACTGACCGGCGCTCACCGGCAGCAGAGCGGTTTCGTCCCGCAGCGCTGCACCCCACCGTCACCGCCGCTGCAGGGTCTGCCTGCCTGCCGGAATGCCTACCCAAGTTACAGTAGATGCACGTACTCTTCGTCATGTTCCGTCAGGAGCTTAAGCCCAAACGGCCCATGCTTCGCCCAGATGGGTACCAGGCGAATAGAGGAGACAGCAGCTGTATCAGCCCAAGCCCAAGCCCAAGCCCAAGCAGCAATCAGTGCATTATTGGTGCGTGCCTGTTGCCCGGCAACACGCATGGCACCATGACGCCAGGCGCTACGGCGTGCACTTTGTTGCACCGGAACGATCCGACTGGAATGACTAGTTGCCGTTTGATGAGTTTGTGTACAATATTAGCTAATGGCGTGAGTCTGCATGTGGCACCCATTTCTTCGTGAATTATGGATTTCACTTGTTGTCACCGTCAGACTCTGCTGGAAAAGTGGTGTTGCCCGAGCTAAACATGCTCAAAAGCGCAGAGTTATGGTCGGACAGTAAAGTGCTTGCTGTTTAGCAAGTTTAATAGTGTCATCTGCATCAACCGCTGAATTGCCATCGCTTTGCTTCCACAGGGCCGTGTGAATGCACAGGTAGCGACCGCGTCCAGCCGCCTGCAACTGATGCATGCGCTTGTCCCAAGCTGGTGTCAGACTGGAAGTGGTAATTGCAAGGTGCTAGTAGTGCTCAAGCGAGTACTGTCCCACATGAGGTCCCTATGCTGATCCAGCGGCCTGCCCTTAGGCTGTCGTCGTGAGCGTGGATCGATATCCAAATGTGAAGGGCACTCTGGCCCGGATTACAGTGTCAGTGCGCAGGCAGAGCGACACACAACTAGCAACCATGTGTGCCCGAACGCAGGAGCACATGTCGCGCGGGCGCCTCGTAGTGTTGCCTAGCGGCAGCTACAGCCTGGGCCACCACTGCTGCTGCCGATTGCCACGGTAGGGCCCAGCAGCACCAGGGGCGGCAGCGGCTGCGGCACCACGACGTGCATGCAGCGAAGCAGGCACGTCTGGCGCGCCGGGGCTCGATGCGGCGCCTGGGCCTGGCGCCCCAGCAGCCTCAATACCATCACCCACTACATGAGTTCCACGAGGTGAACAAGGGCGGGGCTGTACGCACCTTCCAACTCGTTTGCATTGACAGAGGGAGGCACAGGTGTGACAGCAGCAGCATGCTACGCGTTACGAGGTGCAGCATACATGCCATGTATACCGCCATTCCTGGCCACCAGGTCTGCATGGGTCCTACCTGCCCGCCTGCGCCCCGCCACACATGCACCGTCAAGAGCCGTGCATGTGTGGCATACCGACTGTATGTCATGCGGTGCTTGGTGTGCCATGTGGTGATTGTGATGCTGGCAGGTTGAGATGTGTCTGGCTGCAAGGGGCAAGCTTGTGCGTGCGCGGATAGCGATGAGCGCGAAAGGCAGTTCACCAGCATCAGCCTCGTCCGGCGGTGCTGATGGTGCTCAACACCAGCAGCGGCAGCAGGCCGAGTGGCGGCAGCCTGGGTGGCAGCCGCACGGTCAGCTGCAGGTCGCCATCACGGATGTGGTGATGTATGAGGAGCAACCGCTGCAGCGCAGCAGCGGCGCGGCAGATGCTGGCAGGGCTGTCTCTACGCGTGCGCTCAAACCCAGCACAGGAGTGCCAGCGATGGATGAGCTCAGCAGCCAGCAGCGCATCAAAGTTGACAGCGGCAGCAGCGCTTCCACAGCCTGGCAAAATGGCAGGTGAGGCGCTTTTGCTACAGTGTGGCATGGCGTGGTGTGGCTCAACCTGCTGCATTGGGCATGATTCTGTGTGGCGCTTGGTGCAACATCACACCACACCACATCAGAGGAAAGCCTGGAGGCAAGCTGCATTTGGTTTCCAGCCGTGTGTGTAGGACTGGGCTCACCCATCAGTGCTGTTGATACTGCTGCTTGTTTTGCTGCTAATGGTCATATGATTGACAGTGTCGCTATACACGCCCACACCCATGCAGCCCCGCAAACATTGCCTGGAGATGGATGAGCCTTGGATCTCCAACAGTACAGAGGGCGGTGCAGCACATGCACACCACCCAGATCCGTATCCGTTCACCGCTATTGCTTAATACATGTGCACAATGCGGGGAACCTCCTTCACGAGAGAGATTTGCATGGCTGGTGGTCGGGCGCGCACCGCCATGTGAGCGGTGCGGGTGTGTGGCATGTGTGAGGAAGTGCCGTTGTCCACACACCAGTCATCGGCGCCTGCCGCGCCTGCACCTGCACCTGCCCGGCCTGCACGTTATTTAAGCAGCGTGCCAGGCTCAGACGCAAACTTGTGCTTGTGCTCCTGGCTGTGCCGGACTGTGACTGGCTGTGTGCAGCACCCCAGTGCGGGGCTGGCTCAAGGCCACTGCATAGCGCATGGCTCAAGGCAGGCAGCAGCAGCAGCAGCAGCAGCTGGGAGAGGACGATGGCAATAGCAGCGATGACGATGTGGATGTTGACTTCACCATGTGCCAGGTCGCATGGCACATGGGGCCGGTACCGCACTACCGCTACCGCGGTATACACCAACACTGGCAGGTACATGAATGCACGCAACACTACATACCATCAGCAAGTCTGTACCAACTAGCTGATGTGGTTAGCCCCTAGCCTGCATGTGTGTGCAGCATTGCGATGCACTCTCTGCAGCGTACTTTTGCCTCTGTGTTGCTGAATGGCTGCACTGTGCTGCGCTCGGCTGGCCTGCACTACGCAGGTTGGCTGTGTCACCTGTGCCACCTGCGCCACCGCCAGTCACGCCAGCAGCGCCACCCTGGCTGCAGCGGCACCAGCGGCAGCCGTGCAATCCGCTGTTGGAACCCCCGCACCCCTATTCCTCCTCCTCCTCCTCCTCCCTCACCAATGGCAGCAGCGATGCGGCGGTTGACAGCGCGGATGTCAACAGCAGCAGGCATGTGCGTGTGAGGCGCACCCTGACACATGGCTCTCGGGGCCGGCGGTATCGTCAGTACCGCTCGTCAGCGGTAATGCAAGCAGCAGCAGCAGCAGCAGCAGCAGCAGGCATCGCGGCGGTCGCCCCGGTCGCTTCCAGCACAGCCAGAGCCTTCCTCCGCCTCCGCGGATGGATAGCCACAGCCGCTGCACTGTCAACCTCCAGCACATACGGTATCAGGTGGTGATGTGACCTCACCTGCATCGCCCGCCACCACTTCGAATTGGAGCAGCGGGCGTGATGGCGTGTCGCTGAGGTGCCGCCAGACATGGCACCTGCTGTGTGGGGGCAACTTCAGGTGAGCAACCCGGAACGGTCTGTCTGGGTATTGAGTCAGCTGCGCCACACAATCAAGTTCCAATGGGATCCCTCGCCAGACCTCTGATCTGCATCTATTGCCTGTGCATCGTGCAGGGAGTGCACGTGTGCAACTCAGCAATGCATTGCTGGCTGGCAGCACTGCTAGCGCTCCCAGCTGCGCCTCTGCACTCAAGCGCCCACACCGAGCATTCGGCACCCGGCTAGATGACTGACAGTACTCATGCTGCTGCTTCATGCTGCTGCCCCCCCCTTCCCCCTCCAGATGCGCTCAATCATGCCGCTACGAAGGGACGCTCAGCGACGAGGACCTATGCGTGGTGCGCCAGATCATAATCTCGGTGAGCACAGTGCAGCACAGCACAGCACAGCACGTGCAGGGAGTTAGACTCTAGAGCCTGCTGCACGGATCGGGATATCGCAGACACACACGTATGTGCATGATGCATTCCTGGTGCAGCGCCAGGCTCATAGTGGTGGTGGTGTGCTGCGGCAGGCAGGCAGGTCAATCACCTGACGCATGAAGCTGTCGCTGCGCTTATGCTCGGTGATGGCAGGACATGGCCACAGGCGCTGCATGCTCAGATGACAGCAGCAGCGCGGACCGAGATATTCGCATCGGCCAGCAGGGCGATGTGGCAGATGCGAATATCGCAGCACAGGAAAAGAGTTGTGCACTGCAACAGGTGCTGCACACACGGTAGGTGGGTTGGACGGCGGATGGTGGCAGCGACCATACCAGCCCGGCTGGCCCTCAGCCTCAGTGGAGTCATGGCCCTCACACCTTGCCTCCACCTCACCAGGTGCTGAGCAGCACCTTACCGGCTCGCTCACCCAGCATGAGCATAATGAAGTAATGCCAGCTGCGGCGCTGGCGCCTGCATCGGCACCACCACAGCAGCAGCAGCAGCAGCAGCAAGGCAGCAAGGCAGCAAGGCATCCTACCGGACATCATGCGCACCCTACTGGTCAGCGCTGACTCTGCGTTGCGCACCTGCCTGGAGGCGCTGGCGGCCCTGTGGGCGGACCGCCTGTCGCTGCAGCAACGCCTGCCTGCCACCAACAGCAGCAGCAGCCTGCCGCCATCACAGCCTGCTGCCTCGCACAACTGTCTGCTTGTAACACAGCCAGATGCGTCAGCAGCGGGTGAGGCAGCAGCAGTAGGTGAAGATGTCAGGAAGGCAACGCACCAGCAGCATTTAGAGGCCATTCTGCGGGGGTCATGCTGGTACAGCGCTGAGCCATACATGATCAACCGGAAATGCTCTTCACTGCCTGCCCCCGTTTGGCCAACACATATGCTCATGCTGCAGCCACCCACAACTTGGGGCACAGCTTGACCCCTGCACGCCTGCCCTGACTTGTCACCCGGCGTTCATTACGGTTTAATTTGCACAGGCGAAACATGGATGCACGCTCGTGCTCCATCCTTGTATGGCTCTGGTCGAGCCAGATCCTATCGTTGGCACCGAATGCTGCTCTGCGAGATACCAGCTAGCCCCCATCGCGCATGTCCCGCTATCCGCATGGTGTAACCCTAATAACATGCTAAACCTGTGCAATGCATGCAAGAAGATGACGGCTAAGAGGGCAGTGTTGGACTCTATGTGCCGCAGTGTGCAGGCTCGCAACACAAGAGCGCTTGCATGGCGCAGCGTGCACATGCTAGATCAGCTCCAGTCTGAAAACCGATGCTTATCTCAACCACACAAGCCGGGAAGGGGCTGCAGTGCAGTATGAGACATTACCAGGGGACATGTACCAATTATAGCACCCAGGCCAGAAACACTCGCGCCCTGCAGAGACACCGCATCTGGAAGGCACGCATGCAGCGCGTGCGCATGTGTGTGGGTATAGTGGGTGTGTG
>BDDA01000410.1:39879-87934 GCA_001662385.1 Chlamydomonas asymmetrica | reverse complement strand
TGGTACCACCGTGTGTCCGCTCTCTCCCCCCCCCCCCCACCCCCCACCCCACCCCAACCACCCACCCACACACCCACACCCACACACAGCACCATCAGATCATCACACTGCTGTTCTCTTCGCGGCAGCCGCCAGCTCATCCCAGACACCTCGCCACCGTCAAATGCAGTTCCCATCATCACGCATGACATAAGCACACTGCAAGGCCCCACGGAAAGCATAATGCATGGCCCAACGGGAAGTAAATTATTTGCACACACACATCACCTGCTGCTCATCCAGCTCCTTCATGTAGGCGAGGGCGCGCTGACGCAGCTCCCCAAACGACTCGGCGGTCTCGGTGGGGCTGCCGGCGGCTGCGGCGCGCTTGGCGCTCTCCAACTCCTCCACCACACCGCACAGGCCCTGTAGGAGGTGCACACAGTCAGATGTGCGGTAATCTGTGCTCACACACATTCACTTAGACACACATTTCACTGTGAAAAACTTAAAATGGCATGCAGATCTGGTCAACCAGCACGACGCCTACCACATGACAAGAGCATGAACCAAAGCGATGCACCACTGCTTGACGCCACCCACCCGCGGTCATCTGTTAACAACTTAACATACATGCACTTGGCTCAAAGCGCGTTTGTAAAAAACAGCAGACAACCGGAGCACTAGCAAGGCTGTAGGGCCCCATTCATCCGAGTCAAGTGCACGCTGATGAGTGGTTATGCTGCGCAGCATAACGATCCTCATTCGCTCTTACGTGGATAGTACACGATGTACCGCGCCATGCACCGAGCACTGAGCAATGCACCAAGCAATCAGCCGTACGCTGCAAACACTACGTACCTCCAATGCGGAGACAATCCCCTTGATGCTCCCCTGTATCGCCTCCTTCCCGGGCAGTGCCTCATCGCTTGCGGCAGCAGCCACCAGCGCCGCCTGAGCGTCAACGCCACCTCCTGGCACAGCTCCCTGCTGCTGCACCGGCTGCTGCTGCTGGACGTGAGGCGCTGTGGCGTCCGCAGGAGCAGGAGCCGCCCCTTCGTGGCCCTCACCGGCCATAAGGATGGTGTCCGTGTCGTCATCGCTGACTGCACCATCGCTGCCGCATGGCTCCTGCTGCGTAGCGCTGTCGGAAGATGACGCGCCGCACACGCGCCCCGCGTGTGCGTCCCCGCCAGGCATGGAGGCGGACGCCATCTCTTCGTCCATGATCGCCGCGGCAGCCGCTGCCTCCTTTGCATGCGCATCCACCTCCCTGGAGTGTACATGCACATCATCATCAAGACTCCAGGGTGGCTGGTGCAACGCCGCAGGTTGGATAGTGGTATTGTCCTTGGCCACGGCGGCTTCCACAGCAGTGACGCGGGGTTGATCCGGCCGCTCGTAGTCAGCCGAAACCACAGCGTCGTGGTTGATGCGCACCGGGTGCGTGTCCTCATCGTCGTTGTAGTCATCGCCGTATGCAACGCCGCCTCGCCGCGCCTTCAACGCCTGCGGTATGCTGGACGATGATGGAGCGCTGCCGGCGTCAGCGCTGCTGGCCGCAGCATCAGAAGCCGGCCAGGCTGCAGTAGGGCCTTCCGTCTCACCATCGCTCCCTCCGTCGCTCTCCTCCCCGCTCCTGGCGCTGTCAGGCGGCTGTGTGGGTGTACTGGATGTACTGGATGGGGGCGGAGGCGGGGAGGGGCGTTGACGCGCGCCGCGCAGTGCGTCTGATGTGACGGCCACCGCAGCGAGTATGACCCCGCCAGCCAGCCCTGCCTGAGCCGCCGGAGAGACATCCTCACCAGCATGCTCAGCTGCTACTGGTGCTGCCGCAGCAGAGGACGCGGCTGCATTAGGATGTGAGGGGTCATCCCCACCACCACCACCAATATCGCTGCCACCACCGGCCTGATCGTCATCAGGCAGAGCAGTAATGCCCTCCCGTGCAGCCACCTCACCGAGCGACCCCGCATGCGTGGTGCGTGCCTGCACCGCTGCCCTGACAGCCGCCTCATTGCCACCACTGGCGTCCACCAGCTGAGCGTCTGCTGCTGAGGGGGCAGGCGGCGTCATCACCAGCGGCATCAGGTCTGGCGGTACGGGCTCACCTGCTGATACCTCCAGACCTGCAGACAAGTCTGCATCAAGGTGCTCCGCGGATTGTGGCCCGGATGCTGGCGTTTCAGGAGCTGCATCAGGCGACGCTTCACCAGCTGGTGCTGTTGCTGCCAGGGAAGCAGTGTCAGCTGCAGGCTTTCCCTCGTCGGCCTGTGCATGCTGACTGGCCATTCCGGTCAAGAACGCATCATCGATGCCCCCCTCCACGTAGACCTGATCCCCGCCTGCCGCACTGGCAGCGATGATGTCACCCTCCCGGGGACCCGCGCCGATGCCAACATCCCTCCCAGCGGCACTCTCAGCGCCCGCGCTGTCGATGCTGGGAACGTCAGTAGCTGCGGTGTCAGCGCTCTCGCTGTTGATGATGGGTACGTCAATAGCTGCGGTGTCGCCGCTGCTGCCGCCCAGGGCTGCCTGCGCCAGCGCATCCGCAGCCTGCTGCGGTGACGTGATGGCCTCGCTGGCCAGCGCTGCGCCCGCAGCCTCCTCAAGCGCAGCGCTGACCTGCGCATCAACCGCAGGTGACGCGGTGGTTTCGGAGGACGGGCCGCTGGCTCCGGAACCAGTCTCAGCATGTTTTTTGTAGCCGCTTTCGTACGTCTCAGCGTACTGTTTGGCAGCGTGGCTGCGGGGCCCGCCGCGAGCCGCAGCAGCGGCCAGGCGCCCTTTCTCATCCTCGGAGGGCGATGCCGGACGTGTGGGGGAGGAGGCGGGGGCTGCGGCGGCGGCGGCGGCAGCCTTGCCGGCACCAGCAGCTGCTGATGGCATCACTTGAGCTGCGCTGGCCAGGAGGGGATCAGACGAGGGGGCATCGTGTGTGGCAGAATCCCCGCCACCGCCACCACCACCACCCTGATCGCCGTCAGGCGGCGCAGTGATGCCCTCCCGTGCAGCCACCTCACCGAGCGATCCCGCATGTGTGGTGCGTGCCTGCACCGCCGCCCTGACAGCCGCCTGATCGCCACCACTGGCGTCCGCCAGCTGAGCGTCTGCTGCTGAGGGGGCAGGTGGCGTCATCACCAGCGGCATCAGGTCTGGCGGTACGGGCTCCCCGGGAGCTGCGGAGAAGGAGGGGGATGCACCACCTGCACTACTGGCTGGCTCGGCATCTGGTGCGCCACTAGCACCACCAGCAGAGGTCAAAGCAGCATTCAAAGCAGCGGCGTCAGCTGCATCAAGATGGACTGGTGATGGGGCAGCGGTTGCTGGTGGTGCGGCGCTGCTGCGTTCAGCTCGCGGTAGGCTGGCCTCAGGCCTGGTTTCGGTCTCGCTCTCATCCGTGTCGTTGAGGCTCCGAATGAACGTCTGAATAGCAGACAAAGACACAGCGTCAGGCACAGGCAGAGTCGGAAACATACACACCTGCAGCCCAAAGGTGTTGGGCTGGTCATTTCCATTACCGTACTGCCAGCCCTCTGCTGCCTGTGCGACTGCAACGCAAGAGTGCGGTGTGCTCGTCTGCACTGATCTTACAGATGAAACACCACAATCCGTGTTGCTCATGTCACACACCCTTCAAGTTCGCCAGCTTTAAGGCAAACATGCATCTCCTGCTGTGCACAGCAGCTACGATAGCGTCACCATTTGAAAACTCAGTTGGCCCCCAGGTTGGCCCCTGCCAGCTCAGCTCACATCTCACACTCACCTGCGAGTCCATGCCTGTGCGCTCCACAAATGACGCCAGCAGCGCCTGCGTCGCCTCATCATCGCTGCCGGCCCCTGGAGCAGCAGCATGCGGGGCTGGGGAGGTCTCAGGAGGCTCCTGGTTGGCGTGATCATCGTGTTGCTGGGCGGAGCTGGAGGCACTGAACCGGCCAGTGGCAGCGGCGGCGGCGGCGGCGGCAGCTGCTGCTGCCGCCGCCGCAGCTTTTGACACCTCCTGCTCCTCTTGGAAGCTGAGGGTGTACTGGATTACGCCTGGCGAGGCGCCAGCCTTGTCTGCGTCAGTGTCACTGCTGTCGGTGTAGTGGATGACAGTAGGCTCGTCCTCTCCAGGCAGGTGCGCTGGGGCACCCGCAAGGTCAGCGGCAGCGCCTGTGGCCACAGCGCAGCACAGCACAGCCAGGAGGCGACACAATATATATACATGGAGTCAGGAACGATTGCAAGCGATGCTTGTAGTAGGCGGGTGGCGGCTGGGCAGGCTCTTTGATGCATAGTGAATGCACAGGGGACAGCATGGACTTCATGCTGTTACGCAGCACAGTGACAGCTTGACGCCAATTGTATCATGCGCGTGGGTATTGAATTCATTGTGCAGAAGGGCCTGAGCTCATCAACAGTGTTGTGAACGTGCAATGCACCACTCCCTCTGTGCCATCTCCGTAACAACATGCCTGATGTGTGTGGCGGCGGCGGCAGCGAGGGCGACGGTGGCAGGGCGGCAGGTCGCAGCGGCGGCGCTGGCAGAATCGCTGCAGCTGGCAGGGCTGCTGTTCGCATAGCTGCGAAAGCTGACGCTGGCGCGTGCGGTGTGTCGAATGTTGCTGCTGCGGGCGGGAAGAGCATAGGCGGCAGAAGCAGCAGCGCTGCAGCACCTGCCGCTGCTGCGCCAACAGCAAGCCCTACAGCTCCTGCATGCGCCCATCCGGATGAATGCACTCCCTCTTCGCCGTGTGCATGCATCCCACTGGCCCCCTCAGCTGCTGACTCCTGCTGCCCATCAGGGCACAATTCAGGTACATGTGCAGATTCAGCCGCGTAAACACTGTTGCTTTCGGTGCTGCGACCATCTGCGTGGGACCCAGGGTTTCCAACACCACTCATGCCACCGCTGAATCCAACTGCATCAACGCCGCCGCCGCCGCCGCCACTGCCACCGCCGCCGCCTGCACTGCCGCCCGCATTCGCCACAATCGCCGCGCTGCCGCTGGTGCAACCGCCAGCCAACCCCTCCGCCTCGCCCTCATCACCTGGTGACTGTGCGTCCATTGCCGCCTCTAGAGGTACATCCTGCAGCGGTACGGTCTGCGGTACACCGGGCGGTACGGTCTCGGCAGCAAGCGCAGTACCAGCAGCAGCTGGCAAGCCGCTCCCAGGCTCGTCCTCCCAGTGGATAGAAACTATCGTATCAGTGGGACTGTACTTGTTCCAATCCACCCAGCCTCTCCTGCCCCCCTCAACCGCGTCCTCGGCAGGCCAATCAGCGCCCGCCGCCTCACGCGCAGCGTTGTCTGCCGTGTCGACATCATAATGGAACCCGGCCCAGGTGGAGAAGCGTTGGTGGGTCTGCGGCCGCAGCGGCGGCGGCACGTGTGGGCTTGCGGAGGGCGCGAACTGGCCTGTGTAGGCCTCCGCTGCGCTGTCAGGGTGAGTGCGGGCATGTTGAAGCTGCGAGGCAGTGCGGCCGCCAGGCAGGAACTCATCAAAGATTTCTGCGGCACGGTGCTGATGATGCTTGTCGATGTGCGCTTCACCATGGTAATGCCGCTCAGTGTGCTCCTGCTGCTGCTGCTGCTGCTGCTGCTGCTCGCTGGCAAAGCTTTGGTGGACGTTGCCTGATGGACCCTCATCATGCACCACATCACGCGATGGATCCTCCTGAGGTGGGCGACTGCCAAGCTGTGGTGATGATTCCGCTGCATGCGGGTGCTGCAGCTCTTCCGGCTGCATGTCCTGTGGGCCCTCCTGCTGGTCGAGGATGTTGGGCAGGCGCGGCGCGTTGGTGTGCTGCTGATGCTCCACGGTGCCTGCGATGCGGCAACGTTGCAAGCAGTATGTCAGCATGGGGAAGGATTTCAAATGAGATGACGAGTGGGGGGGCGTACAATGTGTACATGTATCAACGCCCACTCATCCTGTCATGCCCTGCAAGTGGACCGGATGCCAAGTCAACCAATGAAGCATAAGGGTTTTTAGCGCCGTGTCTGGTGCCATTGAGAGATTGCGGTTGGTGAATGCTCCTATACCACTCCCACCACCTACCAATAGCTGGGTTGGTGGCAGCCTCCACAATGCCCATGACGTAATCCGGGCTGATCAGGCCGGGTCCCCCCTCCACAGCCTCCAGCTCAGCAATCACCCCTTGAGGATCCCGCAGCAGATGCGCCACCTCCTCCTCCGCATGGCGCCGCATCTCCGCCTCGTCAGCAGAGGGTGATGACGCAGCAGGCGGCACGCCAGCAGGCTCCACGTACGATTCCGCCACAGCTGCATGGTGCACAAAAGGTGTGGACGGCAGCGTGATGGTATGCGCTGAGTCCACAAACCCAGCCGGCTGCGCTGACGTTTTGTGGTCAGGCGTGAACGGCGGGGACGGGGCGGCAGCATCCACATTTGTGGAATTGGCGGTGGGGTTGGAGGTGGCAGCATCGGGCTCAGATGAGGGAAGGGTGGAGGCCGTTGCAGGCACCGTACTGCAGGAACCGTACTGTGCCTCCATGTCCTGTAGTACCACCTGACTGTCCCGCTCAGTACTGAACCCCGTTGCCAACCCAGGATCGGCAACATGAAGTGTGCCTGACGCTGCGTGCTGATCCGCACCACCTGCAATATGAGGAGGGTCAGGCAGGTTGAATTTGTCAGGCAAGTGCGGCATGGCGCTGGGCGCAGTTCTGTCAGCAGCGCTGGCGGAGCCATCAGCGGCTGGCACTGCGGGGTGTGGCGATGGACTGGCGGGCGCATCACTGCGGCGGCTGGCAGCTGCGGCATCAGCATCAGAATCATCAAAGGCAGCAGCAGCAGCAGCTGCTGCTGCTGCAGCCGGAGCCCTGGTGTCAGGCACTGCCAGCAGCGCCTCTACTGTGAGTGCTGCTGCTGCAGGCAGACGGTCGACCGAGGAGCCTAGGACGCCGGCGCCAGCATGCTGGCGGGTGTGCTGGCCATCAGGGCAGTCGTCAGCGTCCAGATCTGTGCTGCTGGTGGCACTGCTGCTGGTCAGAAAGCCCTCCACACCTGCCGGCAGGGGCAGCAGGATGCTGCCGCTGACCGTACTACTGCTGACATAGCTGCTTGCTGGTCCTGCTGCCGCTGTGGGCAATGCTCCCAACTTCTCGATCCCACCGCTGCTGGCATCGCCAACAGCCTCCATCACACGGGTCTCACCTGGGAAGCCAGCGTTGGCGTAATCGGCGTCAGGAGGGGCGACTGCCTCCGCAGCAGCAGCGCTTGATGCTGCCTGGATGATGCCAGCCGCCTGCGCCGCGCCCGCTGCGAGCACTGAGTCCACCAGCGCAGCGTCTGCCGCTGCCACAGCTGCCTCGATGGCATCAGAGCGTGCAACCGCCGCTGCTGCAGTTGACACCGTCGCAGAGACCATCGGCGCGGAAGCAGTTGGTGTGGAGGCCGAATATGCATTTGCCGTCGGAGATCTGGCATCTTCAGGAGGCTCATGCGCAGGTTGGGCATCAGAGGCCACCTCTGCAGCCGCAGCCGCAGCCGCGGCCGTCACCGCCGAAGCAGTGGCTGCATCTGCTGTCAGGGCATTGGCTGCCGCATCCAGCAAGCCAGCGTTTCTAGGCTCAGGGCTCTCACCAGCAGATGCACCGCCAGCAGCCGATGCAGCAACCCCACCCAGGGAGCTGTCAGTGAAGCCCGGCGACGCGGTGTCAGATGGCGTGAAGATGGTGGTGCCCGGCACCGCCGTGGGAAACGAAGGCGGTGTTGCCTGGGCGGCTGTAGAAGGAGCCGCCGTGGCTGCCTGCTGCAGCGCGGCCGCCACCGCCTCCTCCAGCGCGTTGACGGCGTGCAGGAGGCGGCGCTCCTGAAGCTCCTCACCCGCAGACGCATCATCTGCGCGGCACAGGCAGGTGGTGGTTGGAGCCTTTCAGCTGAAGACATGCAGGCCAGTGCCTGTACCTCTTCTGCTGCCTGGTTACCATCTGGGGGGAGCATGGGCTGTTTGGCCAACACATTCCTGATGTAACATGAGCACATGACATCACCATTTCAGCTGAAGACACGCCAGCCAATGATTGTAGCGTTAGGCTCACATATGCAGACACTGGCAAGACTGGATTGCCCTGTAATATGCATTGGCAGCGCATGTCAGTCTTGCCAGTGTATGCATGTGGCAGAAGTTGCTGACAGTTGCTGGCCAGTTGACAACATGAATCACCAAACCCCTGGCACTTAGCCATGTTCATGCATACAGTCAACTTCGCTCAAAGTAGCGCAGTACACAGACCCGTACTTCTCCACGTGCACACGGTGATGCAGCCATCACCCAGGCAAGGCAGTGCAGTGATATATATAGCGGTTCACCGCGGGGGATAACTTGATTCTCTTCCTGACCTGGCTCAGGAGGTACAAGGTCACCAAGACCAGCAGCGGCCGCGATCTCCCTCGCCCTCTCCGCAGCCGCCTCCGCCTCCGCCGCCAGCGCCCTCACTGCGCTCACGGTGGCGTCCGCCTCCGCCTGCGCCAGGTCAGCCTCCTGCTGCGCGTCCAGCAGAGCCTCCGATGCCGCCTCAACCTCCTCCTCAGCAGATTGTACAGCAAGTGCTTGCTCGTCCACAGATCTCCCCATGCGCGCGCTGTGCGCGTTGACGGCCTCAAACTTCTCCAGCATGTTGTCCGCAATGGCGGCCGCATCCCGCATGTGGAGGTGCAAGGCGACGGCTGCGCAGGATTTGGTGTGGGCGGCGGCCGCGGCGGCGGCCGCGACACGGCGGGCCGCGTGTAGCGCCTCCAGCTGCGCGGCCTGCACCTGTAGCGCCGCCTGTAGCGCCTGTACGGCCTGCCGGTCTTGCTGGGCAGCAGCTGCCAGCAGCTGGTGCTGGGCGTGCACCAGCTGCTGGGCCTGCTGTTGCAGATGCGCATGGCGGTGGTGGTGGTCATGACCATGATGTGTCTCCTCGAACGTGGCTGTGGGTGGAGCAGAGCTTGTGGGGAGTGTGAGGTTGGTCTCCGTAGTGCTGCCTGCAGGCACCACCATAGGGTTTGCATGTGAAGCATCTTTGTTATTGCAATCATCGCCACATTCGCATAAGGAGTGTACCCGCAGACAGGCCCGAGCAAGCATACATCGCCGCTGCTAGGGGCATGTGCATTGTAACTTTATCAGTCCTTCAGCGGATGCATGTGTTTACAGGGCAAGCTGCAGGAAGATGTTACAGTACCGCTATTGAACGGAAAGACCAAAATGTACCACATCCATCCGCTGAATATTACCTGGCATGTCAGTCTCAGTGTGTGCAGCAGAGCCTTGCACAGAGGTGGCGGCAGCAGCAGCAGCGTTCGTGTCGGGGAAGCCGGGGGTCGCTGTGGGGATCTCGCTGCCCGGAGCGTATGGCCCCGTGCCCGCATCCATGTCTCGCAGCGTGCTCCTAATGGCCTGTCCAGGTCGCATGAACACAAGGCATACTTGAGCGTTACCATACGTGAGCAACCTACCGCACTTTGTCAGCTATGCACCCGCCCTGAACGTTTCCGCCCATGCGGGTGATACAGAGTGCATTTTGCATGCAGGTATGATGCGTGGTGTCACCGTCTGTTGGCCAGCCAAGCCTGGCAATCTATGCATGGAGTTTGTCAGGAACACCAATTGATAGTGTGATACCTAACAACCTGCCATTTGCCAGTGGCTGGAGGCTACGCCGTATGCCACCGGACAAAGCTTGCAGCATACATTTTGATAAGCAAGGCAGGTGCTAATTGGTCCAGACCAACGCCTGCACTCGTACGACAATCCACACACCTGAACATCGCCATCGCCCAGCATGCCCCCCAAGCTGCCGTCAACGCGTTCACCATCAGCAGGAGAATCAACAGCAGCTGCGGCTTGGGCCGCTGCGCTGCCTGAAGCTTCGCCGGAGGAAGCAGTAGCGCCAGCTGCAGCAGTACCAAGAGCTGCAGCAGCGGCTGCAGCGGCCGCTGCCTCCTGCCGGATTTCTTCTGCCACCTCCACCGCCACCTCCTCCAGCGCTGCGGCCATCATGTCACCGGGGCTGAAGGACGCGTCATACCCGCCACCGGCCTCGCGCCGCCATACCTCCTCCTCAGACGTCGAGAAATACACTGCTGCTTCGTCTCGCTCTGCAAATACAGCAGCTACAGCAGCGCTGCTGCCAGCACGCGGGTGGACAGCGCTGGTGGACCTGCCGGCATCAGCAACAGCAGCAGGAGCAGCCTGGGCACTATCATCGGTGTGGGTGGCTGCTGCAGTCTCGTGAGGAGATCGCGATCCTCGGCGGATCTCGTGGGCGACCTCCTGGGCGACCTCCTCAAGCGCCTCTGCAAACATAGCGGCTGGCGCCACGTCCACCGGGCTGATGACCGCATGCCGCTCCTGCTCCTCAGACAGCAACGGATCTGCTGGGGCTGAACCAAGATCCCCAATCCGATCTCCGGGATCTGCAGCATCCGGATCTCCAATGATGGGCGTGGTGTTTGCCGCAGAGGCAATATTGCCGCTGCCGAGATCTTGCACATCTGCGGTTGCGGTACGGTCCTGGGAAGGAGAACCCTGAGCGGCGTCAGCCACCTCACCAGCTGCTGCTGCGCTGCTAGCCCCCTCCTCGTCACATGCAGCATCCTCAGCAGCTGCGACATCAGCTGGTGTTGGCGTGTGGCACATATGCTCCTCCGCATGTGGCAGGCTGATGCTGGCCAGGGAGGCTGATCTGGATGCCTCGGCCGCGTCCTCATGCACATGATGCACGTACCGCTGGCTGTGGAAGTGCGGGTAGCACAACTTAGGGGGTGGAGGCGGCATGTCGCAGTGCGGGTGGTCGCAGGCGGCCTGATCAGGACCATGCCGGCTGGACTGCTGCTGCTCGCTGAACTCCCCGGAGGCACAGAAAGCCTGCACACGCTGGATAGAAGCGTGCTTTGGGTCATCATCCACGCGGACTGCTGTTACGGCAGCGCTGGAGAAGCTGGCGGTTGCGGCGGCGGCTGCCGCCACCGCTTCTGCGGTTTCGGCCGCAGCCTCCTCCTCATCCTCCCGCATGAGGCCGGAGCCGGAATGCAGCGGCGGCTCAGCATCCAGATCAGCATCCAGCAGAGCCGCCATGCGTGTAGGTGTGTCAGCGCGGAGCGCTGCGGGTGACACATCCACATCCAGCGGGTCGAACTG
This sequence comes from Chlamydomonas asymmetrica, assembly GCA_001662385.1. Classification (NCBI taxonomy): domain Eukaryota; kingdom Viridiplantae; phylum Chlorophyta; class Chlorophyceae; order Chlamydomonadales; family Chlamydomonadaceae; genus Chlamydomonas; species Chlamydomonas asymmetrica. Next base: position 76,818 of record BDDA01000410.1, on the reverse strand, counting down.
TGTGGGCATGGTGCTGGATGGATCAATCTCGTTGTCATCAGACGGCAGGTCGGCGGTTAGGGCAGCAAAGGCAGCATCCTCCAGCTCCTCATCGCCAGCGGTTGGTACAGCAGCTGCAGCTGACAGCGGCGGTATTGGAGGCATGGCGTGTGGCTCAGCCGCTAACGCACCCGCACCTACGGCATGCCCTGCAGCGGCCACAGTCGGGAAGGCGCTGCGGCTGCTGATGCTGATGCTTCGGCCAGCTTCGGCCGTGCATGTCATCACCTGTGGCCTCCCAGCGGCGCCCATCAACTCCTGGGACACATAGCGGGCCGCCGCGATCGTCTCACTGCCGAGGCCAGCCGCAGAATGACCTGCTGGTGTGCTGGATTCAGAGGCGCTTGGCTGCTGTGGCGGATGGTGGGATGCGTCCGCGCACGCCTGGAGTCCCTCCAGCGGGACCTCCTCCTGGCGGTCTATGCCCAGGATGAAAGATACCAGCTCAGGCGCCTGAGGCGCGAGCTGCACGCAGGGCGCACCATCAGCAGGCGATGCGCCCTCTGCCGCCGCCGTAGCGCCAGCTGCCGCCGCCGGCACCGCCACCTCGGGAGCAGAAGGAGGAACCTCGTGTTGTGCGGCATCAGGCGAACCTGGTGCAGCGGCTGTGTCCTGGGCTTCCTGCGTGTCAGCACCGCCTGCGGCCGCCTCAGCGGCGTCGCTGACTGTACTGGCAGGGCGTACCGTCAGTACCGGTGGCGGTACAACTTCAGGCGGTACACCTATGGCCAGCGCGGCCTCCGCTGCGGTACACAGGATGTCTGATGCAGCGCTGACCAGTGCTGACAGGCCCTCAAGGGAGGCATGGCTGACCGCAAGGACAGGATCGGGATCCTCGATGGGATCTTGCAGATGGGACGATGGCGCTGACAGTCCTGCTGGTGTGCTTGCAACATCAGGCTGCGCCGAGGATGCTGATGCTACCTCCGCCTCCGCCTCATCCTGCACTGCTGCAGCCCCTGAAACCTCACTGCCATCTGCAACCTCGACTGATTCCCCACCACGCGTCTTCACAGCCTCTGCTGGCTGGTCAGTGTGCAGCAGACGCACCACCTCTTCTGGCGGTACAAGCGGTACATCGTGCTGTGACGCCAGCGCCTCTGGTGGCAGCAGAGCTGCATGCTGAGCATGTGCGCTACCTCCTGCTGCTGCTGCTTCTGTGGTTGCCTCTGCCGGCTTCTCAACACCAGCCGGGGCGGCGGCATCGCCAGCGTGTGGCGCTACTGCCTGCTGTTCAGCAGCCGCTGGTGGTGGCGTCGCTGCCTTTTTGCCCCGGCCCGCCTTCTTGCCGTCCTCCGTGCCGGCGCTGAGAGTGCCAGCTCCAGCTGCTGCATTCACAGCCTTGCTGGCTTTGCCCTCCTTGGCTGCACCACTGGCGCCGCTAGCGCCACTAGCGCCACTAGCGCCGGAGCGCGTAGGCGACGGGGACGTTTTAGGCGGCTGTCCCGCACTGGCTTGCGGTCGGCGCGTCCTGGTGCTCGGCACAACAACATTAGCGTCAAAGGATACTGAATGTGTGGCTGCTGCTGGTGGTGCAGCTGCGCGTTTTGCTGCGGCAGGGCTAGCAGCACCACCACGGCCTCGGCCACGGCTGCCGCCCCGCCCTCCACGGCCCACGTCTCCTCGGCCGCCTGCTGCAGCTACCTTTGCCGCTTCATGCACTGCCTCTGGCATGGGGGCTGGCTCTGCAGGTGCTTGAACGTCCGCATCGCTCTCTGAGGGCTGTTTTTTGTCTGCAGCAGGGGGGCGGCGACGAGGCGTGCTGCCACGGGGGGCAGCAGCGTCGCTGGTGGATGATTGTTTTGCCGTCGACGTATCAGGCGCGTTGTCAGTGTCTGGTGCTTTGTCTGCGGTGAATGTAGGTCAACATGGTAAGCCAGCAGAAACATAAGCACGACCGCCCTGCGGCATGTGAACGAGTTAATGCGAACAACTAGTGCCTGAAATCCGCGCGCTTGAACAGGTGATAAGCATGGCCGACTTGTGCACAAACCACTGCACAAGTCCGCCATGTGTGTGTGTTTGTGTGCCTTGAAGGTACAATGAATTCCACAGCACTGAACCATCCTTGCATGGACTGCTTGACGTGCAGTGCGTTCCCCAGCATTGCATTGCTTGACAGTCCCCGCACGCCAGCCCTGCCTGCAACGAAACTCCGCGCGTCGGCTTACCATCACGGAACCGTGCAATGACTTCCTCCTGTTGCGCACGGCCTCCGCCACGAAGGCCCGCAGAGGCTGCATGGCCCCTCATGAAGCTCCCGGACGCAGAAGCAGCAACGCGGCCGCTGATGGCATCCGTGCTTGCGCCAGCCGGGCCATGTGCGCCGGATACCATGCGGCTGCTGATTGCATTGCTGGTCGCGCCCACACGCCTTGCAGGCTGCGGAACGTTAGGTGACGATGCATACAGCAACGTGGAGGATGCTACGGTCCTGCCTGATGCTGCAGTGCTCAGCATCCTTGCATCGCCGCCCATGCTGGCTGCGCCTACGGCGCTACGGCCGCCAATGCGTGGTTGCAACGCCAGGCGTGACGTACCAAACGCCGCACCGCCATCAGCAGGGGCGGCTTGGGGGATGCGTGTTGCGCTCTCAAGCACAGCCTTGTAAGACGTAGGCGTCCCACCTGAACCAGCAGGTGAGGAGGACTCGGTTGCCACTTGGATGCCTGCAAGTAAGTGGAAGCGCAACCCAGCCCACAGTGCAAAATGATGCCACATCTTCCACTGGGCCAGCCAAGACAGGATGTGCTGTTGCAGGTGCCATTTGCCGACATAGGCGCATACAGCTGTGTGCACTCGTCGCACCGCTACCTGCATTTGCTCGGACGCGAGCCGCGCACAAGTGCTCATGCTCAAGCACATGCAAGTAGCAGTGACAATGAGCAGCTTAAGAACCGAGGCCAGCATTCAGGTCCCTACGGTGTGGTCCATGCATGAGAAGGGTGAACTGTCAAAGCACGTCGACTCTGCGTTTAAGTATGATGACGGCCAAAATCCCTGTGGTGGTGTCCTGAGGTTGATTTTCACGAACAACCATTCTCAGGCAACAAAGGGGTCTTCAGTATGCCATCCATCGCACCAAGTTGTGACAGTGGTGTTACCACCCAGGTTACCACCATCCCTGATTTACTCCGTAACATCAGCTTCATGGGTCAGGACACAACCGTGGCTACCAACGCCAAAGCACAGTGTGGCAGGCCTGTAGCCTCCGCTAACCTCCCGTCCCACGCGCGTGGCATGTCAAATTGTCAAAGGCAGGCATTCACGGCAGTGTGGAAGCCGGTGTGAGCGATGCGCGGAGCATTCTAGCTACCTGTTGCATGTCAGCATGTGACATTCGTCCCCCCCTCATACCCCCTATGTGCACGGGCAGAGGCTCACAGTCCACATCAGGAGCCGTACCATGGGTCCAAAGACCAGCACGCGCCGATGCAAGTATGCGTCAACACCGTCTTAAGGTAAAAGCACTAGGGGCGCTCCTGCCAGGCTCTCTGATCAAGAGCATGCTTGCAACCGCAGTTACCTGCACTGGGGTGGGCCGCGGCGGTCTCCTTGACGTGCTGCACCGGGGCGGAGGCGTCAGCCGGTGTGGTGAAGCAGCGGTGGTTACGCTGCAGGCTGCTGCCAGCAGCACCAACTGATGCTGACGGTGAGGAGTGTTCTGCAGGGCCAGCTGGGGCTGTGAAGGCACCAGCAGCAGGCGTGGTGGCAGTGGCGGCTGGGGAGGCCATCACCACAGGGCGACCGTGGCGCTGGCGGTGACCGCTGCCCACGCCGCCCTGCGCCGGGCTGATATGAAGCATCCCTGCTGAGGGCATTGCAGCTTGTGCAGTGCTATGGGCTGCACTGCTAGCTGCAGGCATGGCACGCGCTGCGGTTCCGCTTGCCGTAGCCGCGAGGGGGGAAAGCGATGACGTCGGTGCCGAGGCGCAGACGGACCCAGGCCGTGATGTGGGAGTGCCTGGGTGGCTGGCTGTGCAGCTGGCTGCTGCAGTGCTCCCTGCTGTGCCGGGGAGGGCCGCGCCGTGCATGCTAGCGTCGGTGTTGGCAAGAGGCGACGCCAGCGGCGCCAACAAGCGGATTTCGGCGCGCAGCGCAGGGACCAGCGCAAGTGACACTCGCTCAGCACACGCCGCACTGCGCCTGTGAGCAAGGAATGGAATTTACAGTGTACAGGTGTCCTAAGCAGTTGAAAGGGAGCGGGCGTGCATCCGCTGCCTGCCGGTGCCCATACAACGTCCGTGTCTGCGCCCTACCACTAAAACAACGCGCCTGCCTGTCACTTCGTGCCATGCGTGGTGTGTCAAGTCAGTGCGGCCACAAGCTGCTCAGGTAAGCTATGCAATTCGTGCAGCACTCACCTGCCAATCACCGTACACTCAAGGTAGTTCCGTTGCGCGTGCTTCGCGGAGCAGCAAGGTGGGGGCAAGGGTTTGAGATGTAGTCCAGCAATTCAGAACGTGGAAGTATGCAGTAAAGACTCAACAAGGCATGTCTGGCACATGCACTTGCATCAGTAGATGTTCAGCAGCCTTCGGTTCTGCTTCACCAGTCCTTTCGGTTTCGGCGGTACGATGTCACATGGACGTTCCCAACAAAAACGCGCCCTGCAGCCAGTACGCCCTTGGCCGAGTGGAGGCATAATGTAGTTATGCTAAACCCTGGGCATTCAGCTGGGCATCATGCCACAAAGCAGCAAAGCTTGTGGTGGTCTCGAACTGCAGTGTGACCCATGGAGCTGTCCTGCAGGCGATGAGGCCAACCTGACAAGCAGCTCGAGAGCATCGGTCCACGCTGAGCAACGCATCATCCCTTGCATAATTACATCCAGCGTGTCAGCACTCGACAGCCATACGCTCTGGCTGTGCATCCTCCCCGGAAGGGACCCTTTGTGCGGACCAACACTCGCACGGGGAGGCTGAGTTCCACAGCTGGCTTCAAACCCTTGACAGTCCACAACCACACCCCTCACCACTACGAGACACTCGCAGCAGCTTGGACCCTTTCCTTTCAGGCGCACCAAATTGGCTGGAGCGTACTTTTCGCACAACGCCCATCAGACTCTATTGACGTGGGGTTCGTCTGGCTATGGCATGACCCTGCTGTCCAACGCTCTGTCGCTCGGCTGCTGAGCAGCAATCGCGTTCTACAGTCATCGGCGGGCGTCTTATGCCACAGCCAGCACACAGCCAGCAACGTATTGTAGGAATCGCACGCCCATCCAAAGCTGCGTGTTAGGTGAGCAGTTCTCGTCTGTTGTGCTGTTGTGCTGGGCGGGTTGCACGTGCGTGTGTGCGTGGCAACCTCGTCCAGGGGGTTCATGCGCTTGCACAGGTGCTTGATTGCGTGCTGAGCTACGTTGGGTGTGCCACCACACGGGTTACAGCGGGCGTTGACTGCTTTGGTTTGAGCGCTGTCAACACCCTTGGGTGATTGCGCCGCGCTGTTTTACAGCAAGCATGCATGTTTTACAGCAAGCATGCATTCAGGGTTTGCATTGGTTGCTGTTCGAGTCCATGCAGTAACGCAGGTAGGCACTGGGCAGGTCAGCAGGGACCGGGCTAGTAGGTGCGTGCACAATGTTACGGGTAATGCATCCTGCAATGGAAAGCAGCAACGGGCATGCGAGCCCACCAGCATGCTTGAGCACGTGGCGATGGGGTGTTTCGGGTGGTTGAAACTTCAAGGCACAGCGCGAACGGTTCCTGCCAGAGGTTTTGGGCCAGTCAGCAGGCCAAGTGAACACAACTGTTGTAGGAACCGTGTATAACCGATTAATTACAGGTTTCGTGCATTCAAGGTGGTAATCCATGAATGCCAACTCCATACGTATGTTGTTGGCCCTGGAGCAGTTGACAGGTTGGCCACATAGCGAACAAGCTCTGTACAAAACGAAAGTCTGGGGCCACTATCAACAATCACATATGCCTATTGTGAACTCTACATACACCACAGCTTGTAGCATGGGTAGCGATGCATGCTGCTCACTAATCTGTCTGTGCGCCACCTGTCGCCCCCCTCCTCACCCGGAACTGCGCGGTATCTGGGCCAGCACGTACCAAACGCAACTGGGCAGCAGTTCAACAAAGCCGGTCTTTGGGAGTGCAGCCAGTCTGCCGGCCAGACGATAGCAGGTTGGACAAGGCAGTGCGGGACTTCACTTTTGGTCTTCAGTTCCGGTTGAGAACCTGCCGAGCAAGTCTAGTGTGTACCTACTATAACGTGTTGCTCCGCTATTGCGCTTGTATTCCTGCCTGCAGGTCTGACACAAGCAAGTCAGCATCAAGCCTGGCACTTTCCAACCAGCCAACACCCTCACAACACCATCACGGTCCGCGCGGCTGATCCGACAATTTTGACTCCAAATTATGCTCCAAGCTCAGCAAGCCAGCCCAGTCCTGTGACACTGTACTTGGCTGTGCAGCCCGCATAGGAGCTCAGTGGGGCATACCGTGCAGGCAATCGTTGCCGTTCGGTCCACGGTCCAACAAGCTCATCTGCCCTGTTGGCAGCGCGTGACGAGCAATAATGTTCAAGAAGTCCCGGAGCTTCTCGAGCTTGCTGCACCTGCCTTTCCACCACAATAATGGTGAGCGGAGTACTGGTGAGCGGAGTGGCAGTGCAACAGCTGCTGGTTGTACGAGCAAGGCCGACCAAAGTAATTGGCCCAAGTCGCCCAGCCAACCGGATGCCCTGAACCAGCAGACTTCGGTCGGCTCGCCAACCCGTTTGGCGACTCAGCAGCAGCAGCAACTTCAATACAGCCCTGGTCCCAGTCCTTTGGGAACGAGCAGCTGCAGTTCATACACCGGGCACCCATCCTCGTCGCTGCCAACAACGTCAAGCACAGCGGCCAGGCAAGCTGCAGCACAAGAATCGACCAGCCGAACCTTTGACAACGCCACACACGATAGCCCAGTGGGCGTCGGTGTTGGCGCCAAATTGCCGTCTGCTTTGGCTCCAACTGCACCGTTGGTTCCGGAACTCGCCAATGACGATACCGTGCACAGCACCCCAAGCACTGCTGGCAGTGCACTGTCCTCAATTTCATTCGGACGCTCCTGTCCCGAGCAGAGCATGAGCTCGAATTCATCCCGAATTGGCGAACCATGCGTGGACAGTACTGCGGCAGGTGGAGGCGAGGCGCTGGCCCCTTCGCGTGGATTGGGGGATACAGTAAGACCTGCAGAGCAGGGCGTGGAGCATTCTACTAACACGCTAAACCCTTTCGAGCACCATCACTCTGTTCAACAGCCACAGCTGCTGGGACTCCCTGCCCAGCCGGGTGGTGTGAGCCCAACAGAGCAGGCGCCCCGCAGCACATTTCCCACACCACCGCAGCAAGCGGCAGACTCCCAGCAGCCTCCTCCACTCCAGCCTTCTGTGGGTTCTCCGCGGAGTTTGCCTGCACAAGAGGGCAGCGCCAGGCAGGGACTTGCGCCTTCAGCGACTCTGCCGAACGAAGCTTCCTCTGCTCCGCTCATGTCGCCCGCAGCTAACACCTCCGCCTTCGCAGACCCAAAGCAGGCCTTGCCACTGCTGAGCGAGCTGAACTACCCCTTGTCTACGCTCCCCACGGACGCCCTCGCTAAACTACGCAGCGGCGGGGACCTGCATTTGGAAGGAGCGAGCGTGCAAGCGGATGCAGCGCAACCTCACAGGAGCACTTGGAGTGGAGCCTACAGCAACAGCAACGACAAAGCCAACAAAGACAAGAAGGGTAAGGGCAAGGACGTCCAGGCTACCACCCAGGCCAGCGGACCGGTGGGCGCGGGCCTGCCCGCAGTGGACCTCGTCGCCGCACCAGTCACGCCTGCACAGCTGGCCTCACAGCCCCACTCTCACCCCCATCTCCACCGCGCAGATATGATTCTGCACGCAGCATACCACGTGAAGGACCCAGCGGTGGGGCTGCTTCACAAAATCTCCTCACACATTCGCCACGCAGCTAGCTCGAAGGACTTGTCGACGCACAGCAATAATCCGAGTGTTGGGGCCAGTACGGGCAGCGGCTGCTGCACAATCCCGCAGTATGCCGCTGACCCATCATATTATGTTATCCTGGACGACTGCGGTGCGGGGGTGAGTCACCACTGTGTGCGGTTGGTCACGAGCGAATGGACCGCTGGTGGTTGTGTGATTGTGTCATGCTGATTTGCGCCTTGCAATTTAGTATGCCACCCTTGTCAGTGACATACTGAACTGCACTAAAGTGCGCCTGTGCTCCAAGCGTGTTGGTGCCAGTGAACCGCTCACTTGCACGTAAATCCCACACAAGCGCGTGAAGCCCTGAACGTGTGGGCATGGGCGGTGTGACACCATGTGTGGATTGTGTTGTGCAGGCCAGCGCGTCCGTGAACAAGGCGCAGTACCTACCCATGGCCTCGCTCACACCAGCGTCGTCCACACAATCCCTCTCAGCGGCTGCCACTGCCTCTGAGGCGGGGGCTGGTGGCGGCGGCGCCACGCGCACAAAGGAGGGGAGCCACACAGGCGGTGGCGAGGCGGCCGGCTCCAGCGGCACAGCGAGCCCCAACCCCTTTGCGGCCGACCGCAGGCGCGGCTTTGTGGCGATTAAGAGGGCTAACCTAGACAAGATGGAAGCTGACCTCAAGGTGCGGCGCAGCTCGATGCACGCTTTCCTTTTCCTTCACACATGGCATGCGTGAGCGTGCGTGCAACACGCCCATGGCCTCTTTTGCGCCCTCGTATTGTCGATGCTGCAGTCGTGCATGGTCATCTCAAGCCTCACCCTCCCTGGAGGGAACATCCTGATTTCCGGCACGACTCCTTCCTGGACGGTGCATGCATATGAGCATCTTGTTGCACACCTACACCGACCGCACTCAGAATGGCCTGATCTTCCAAGTGATGTCGAAGTCAACCAATCAATTCACCCCGCTGTCCGTACCTGCAGGACATCATCGCCGAGGCGGGCATCATGCGGCGCTACCAGCACCCCAACATCCTCCCGCTGCACTGCGCTTTTGTGCACAACAGCGAGCTGTGGATGGTGATGCCATTCATGGAGGTGAGTGAGCTGGGAGCAGCCAGCCAGCGAGTACACCTCCTCCTCCTCCTCCTCCGCTGCATAAGGGAGGCCTGGCGTGATGCGCTTGCGAGCTGGCCTCCGCCCCCGCTGCATGACACGCATCGACCGTCTGCCATCCCAGCAGCAGGCAGCACGTCCTGCCTCATCCGCAACCAAGCCCTGCCATGGTGCCCGCAGCTGAATTGTCTGCTACCGACGCGGTGTTCTCAGCGAGTTACCGAAAGGCTATCAATGTCAACCATGGTTGACCTGCTGCGACGTGCTTGTTAGCACGCTGGGATTTTGCATGGTGTGAATACATTACATGTGGCAACAACGCTGCCCACCTGGACATGAGCGCGCTGATGATAAGGCAGGCAGGCATTGGCCTTATCTGCCTGCGTGCACGCCTAGGGTGTGGCGGTGATCGTTGTACACGTGTACTGCGCTGAATGTACTGCAGGGCGGATCTGTCGCCCACATCATGCGGTACGCGCATCCTGACGGCCTGGACGAGCCCAGCATCGCCACCATCACGCGGGAGGTGCTCAAGGGCCTGGAGTACATCCACAAGCAGGTACTGCTGTACTGCTGTACCGCTGTACCGCTGTACATGCCATGCCCCTGGCGCTCAGGTCTTGCGCTCCGCTGGGCCGACGTGGCTCAGAACGCGGTGGTGCGGTCATTATCGTGGTGGCGTTAAATCATCATACCTTGGCATTCATCTGTGCCTATTGACATGTGTTGCGCAGGGCGGCATACACCGGGACATCAAGGCGGGCAACATCCTCATTGGCGGGGACGGCAGCGTGCAGCTGGGGGATTTCGGCGTGGCCACCACCCTGGAGCGCTCCGCCAGGTGAGATGAGGACAGCGCGCCATGCTGTGGCCGTGCTGTGCTGTGCTGTACAGACCTGGAAGGAACCATTCTGCCCTGATTTGCCTGCACAACGACGTAGCTGCGCCGTTACTTGCGCATTTGCGTGATTGTGGTGACACCACACCTGCTTGCCCTTCTGTGTTAGCGTCCATGGCGCTGCATGGCACTGGCGGTGTCTGCCAAGTGCTAAAGCGTGATGGTGTGTCCTGCACATGCAGCTGGGGTCACGACTGGCAGGCGCGCAACAGCATCGTGGGCACACCCTGCTGGATGGCGCCGGAGGTCATGGAGCAGGTGAGACACACCTCAGCTGCCACCCGATTGGGCAGCCTGCTTGATTCATCGACGCATAAGGATTGGCGCACGGAATGCAGCACCGTATGCACACTGGCCTGTTGAAAGGACTTGGTGGTGCTTTCAGTCGTGATACACGCCGCAGCGGGCTTGTGCCTTGCTGCACCTCCTGGTCTTGACTGATCCCGTGATGAATCGAGTGAGGTACACATCACTGTGATGATTTTAAGTACACATCACTTGGGGGAGCCCTCTTCTGCCTGCCTGGTCCCCATCTGGGGGGAGCATGGGCCGTATGGCCTACATGCTCCTGATGTGACATAACATAACACATCACTGGGCGTACATGGGAGCATGCTTGTATGCGCTGCACCTCGCCACGTTGCTGCAGTGCAACATGGCTAATCCCATCCGAGCCCACAGATCACTTTGAATGTGGTATCCATCGACTAGGACACCACCGCCCTGTCCAACGTTGCTTTGCATGCATACAATGCGCAGCTGCTCGCACCTGCTGCTCACACCGTTGACTTCTTGTCTCTCCCTCTGCCTGTGCCTGCTTGCGGTCCTGCAGGAGAAGTACACCTGCTCAGCGGACATTTGGTCGCTGGGCATCACCCTCCTGGAGCTGGCGCACGGCCACGCGCCCTTCGCCAACTACCCGCCACTCAAGGTATAGTGCATGCTGCTGAGCCCTCACATGCTGCATGGCAGGCTGGCGTGCTGGCACTCCTGGGTGATGGCGCCTGCTCCTGCTGATATGTGTTTGCTTACGCCGCGGGCCGAAACGAAAAGACCACGTGCGGTGATCAGGAATGCATCCTACACTTCGCCAGTTACGCTGACGTTATAGATTCAGCGTGCTTTGGGTTGCCTCAGGTGCCTGACATGTCGTGTGTTTGCGTGTGGCGCGTGCAGGTGCTAATGATGACGCTGCAGAACGACCCACCGCAGCTGGAGGAGCGCCATGGCGCACGCGTGTTCTCACGGTGAGGAGCGTGACCCACATCGCTGCCTACGTAGTTACATGTGACCCACATCGAAACCGGCATGACCCACATCACACCCTGCATGGCTGGCTGAAGCAGGTGTGGCTTCCTCTTCCACCGTAGGTAGCACATCCTGCACTTCATGCGGTGTCTGACTAGATCGATTTTGCTGCATACGTGTGCGTGGACAATGCGTGGCCGATGCGCGATGTGGTGGTGCAGGGCGATGCGGGAGGTGGTGGCGGCGTGCCTGCAGAAGGATGCGTCGGCGCGGCCCACCGCCAAGCAGCTGCTGGAGCACAAGTGGTTCCGCCAGCAGGCGCACGGCAGCAACACCAAGGAAGCCAAGGCGTACATCGTGAAACACCTGCTGGCAGGTGAGTCACATGGCTCGCTCGTTGAATACCGTATTCACTCCAAACCTCAACTCACCACCAAGCGTTGTGTTGATTGCCGCTAATGCGTTGTGGTTTTGGGTGCCAATACTGTTTGTCGCTGCAGACCTGCCTGCCCTGACCGAGCGTGTGGAGCAGATCCGGGCCGGCAAGGGCGGTGCCAAGACGCACACTAAGCAGAACCGACTGGATGAAATCAAGTCCATGACCAGGTGGGTGGCGCAGCGGAGTGTGGACAGCAGTGCTGCACATTTGGTATTGCATGTCTACGTGCATACGCACATATGTGTGTCTTACACATGTGCACCTGCATGCGTCATACTGGCACTGGACCTACGTAGCTGCTAAAATGGCTTCAGCTTGCCATACAAGGCGATTCAGCAATCCAGGCCAGTGTGCTTTTAGCACTTGACATGATGACTGCTTGCTTTGACCGAAAACCTGGTTTGACTGAGGGCCCTCAGTGGCCTCTCAGGCATTAGTGGACAGTTGGATCAGCCAGGTGCGTTATCACTTATCAGGCGCCTTACTGAGGTTGCCTGCATGGCTTGCTGCCGCTGCCGCCTGCAGCTACCTTACGGGCGTCGCGGATTGGAACTTCGAGCTGCCGCCTGCCACCCCGCCCCTCCCCGCCTCCGTCTCACCCACCATCGCAAGCTCTGCAGCCTCCTCCGCAGCGCCTAGCGGCGCCGCCACTCCAACCGCCGCCGGAGTGGACAGCGGCAGCGACGACGCCCCCAGCCTCGGCGCCGGCCTGAGGCAGGCTGTATCGTCCGAGGGCCATTTGCTGACATTTGACGCGCTCGGGTTGAGCCTGGCGCCGTCCGCGGCGGCTTCGTTGTCGCGTACTGCAGGGGATTTGGGCAGCGGGGACAGCTCGGGCGGGTTCATCAGCTTCATGCCCGCTCAGGGGCAAGCTGTGGCGCCCGCGCCGCTGCTGGTGTTGCAACCGCAGCAACAGCAACAGCAGCAGCAGCAGCAGCAGCAGCAGCAGCAGCAGCGCAACGCCTCGCAGCGCGCGGTGCGTTGGAGCGACCAAGTGGGCGAAAGCGGTAAAGGCGAGGGCGACAGCCGCGGGTCCAGCGGCGGGGGAGCGCCAGAGAAATCGCCGACGCTTTCCACCGCATCCACCCCGGCTTCCTCCAGAGCAGCTAGCCGATCCTCTTCGCCTTTCCTGCCGCGCGTGCCGACCAACGCTGCGGCAGCGGCAGACGGCACGGCGCCAGCCGCGCAGCAGGCCAACGGCGGCGCGATCACGGTCGCGCTCACGGGCGGCGCAGCGGCGACGCTGATGCCCATGAACGCCCAGGGCGGTGCACAAGAGGTGCACGGATACCTTTTGATGCACTCAGCGACAGCCGCGAACGCGACGAGCGCGCCTATGGCGATCGCCACCAAGCCGTCGCACGTGCTGCAGTTCCTGCAGCCTGGGGCTAGCGGATCCTCCATCAACATCAGTACCGCGAGTGCGCCGTACGGCACCTCCATGGATCAGTACGTCACGGGCAGCCCACCATGCGCAACAGGGGTGCCTGGCGATGCGAGCGGTACAGGCGGTTTAGGCGGTACGCCGAGGCGTTTGTACTGCAGCGCCAGCGGCGTGCCCATCCCTGGATTTGATTCCATGGCGGGCGCGTCGTCAGGGGCGGTCGCTGGGTCCCCGTTGCGTGGGTCTGTGTCAGAGGCGGACCTGAGAGGGAATGGTGCCCTCCCCTGCTCGCGCATGAGCGAATCGGGCGCTGACAAGGCGGGAAAGACATCTAAGAAGGGCCGCTTCCAGGTGCGTCCCACATACACAACGTGTCAGCTGGCATCGATTGGGTCGGTGGGTCTCCCGTTCTGTTACCGCGTTGATACTACACGTGCTGATCGCCACGCACCGCAGGCGGTGCACTCGCACTAATTGCCACGTCGCGCGCTGTCGGCGCAAGTCCACTCCAGTGTCCAGGGGCTGGGTTCTGCACAGGCTGGTTGCGCTCCTGGATGAGCATGCTTGTTATGGTTTATACTTTCTACTAAGTGCTTGTGTGGTTGGCGACGGTGTGCATGCTGCAGGTGTATGAGACACGAGGCGTCGTTGCAACGCCGGTGTACGTCACCCCCATGACCACCAGCGCATGCGGGCAGCGCTCGATTTCAGCAGCAGGCGCAAACGGCGCGTCCACGCTGGTCCTCACGCCCGCAGGCGTAGCCCAGGTAGCCGGCCAGCAGCAGCGCGCAAGCGCCAGGCCGCTGTCCATGGCATCGGTGCCCGGCGTGACCATCACTTCAACCCTGGCGGCGGCCATACCCTTGTCGCAATCATCCTCCCTCACATCCTCCCCTGCACGGCAACCAGCTGCTGCATCCAGGGCCAGTGTTGAGGCAGGTGGGGCAGTTACTGCTGTGCATGGAGTCGGGCTGTGGGGCAGCAGTAAGGGCGGTGCGTCCGCTGCTGCTGCTGGAGGCTCACCCCACACGCCGACGGCCTCCCTGCCCGCCGCGCGCCCGGCCAGCAGCCCTGGCGGTGCTGCGGCGGCTAGCGGCGCTAGTGCAACCCCAGCAGCAGCTGACGCCGAGGCCGTCGTACGCATTGCGCCGCGCTCTGCTTCTTGCGACGGCCGTGAGGCGGGCAATAAAGGCAGTACGGTTAAGCCGGGGGCAACGGCGACGACAGCCGACCCTACTGTCCATAGAGGACGCTTCACCATCCATATGCCTCCGTCCGCCAGCCCATCACCGAACGCGTCACACTCCCTCCCCCCCACACCTACACGCCCCACAGCAGCGGCCCCTGCTGAGGCCACCACACCTGCACCTGCACCCGCAGCAGCGCCTGTGTCGGCGCCGACTCCACGCGCCCCTGCCTTGCCAGGACACGAGCAGCAGCAGGGAGCTGTGGCGGCAGCGCTCTCGTCATCCACAGCAGCAGTGGTGCCAGCCCTGCCGTCGATCTTGCTTCCGCCGCTTTACCTGCAGTGGTCGTTCCTGGCGCTCGCTGACATCTGTAAGCATGAATATTACGAGCATATCAGCGGGCTGGCGGACCAGTTTGAGCTGGAGTCTGATGGCGGCGGCGATAGCTCACACCTGGATCTGCAAGCCTCTGACGTGGCGTCTTATCCTTCGAGCAGCGCGCAAGGACAGTTAGACCGTGAACCGCTTACGAGCGGCTTTTCGATGGAGGTGCCCCTTCCGTCAACCACGTCGCAGACAGCGCCCGCGCCACCGGCTGTCCTGCAGCCCACGCTGTCGTCCAGCGCGCTGTTTGACGCCGTCGTCGTGCCGGTGTCGTTGCAGTCGCTGCAGCGTGACGCTTTTGCTGCGGCAGCGTTTGAAGCCAGCAGGACGTCGTCCGGGGCGATCCCCGCGCTCGGATCCCCGCTGTCCTCCTTGCCTGTGCCGCGTTTGGCCTCCTTAGCTGCGGGATTGGTTCGCGCCGGGTCCGGGCCGACCCCGGTCATGCGCGTGTTGCGGGCGACTTCAGCGTCTTCTGCAGTAGGCGCCGCTGGTGTGTCTGCCGCCGCGCTGAATACGTCAATGCTGCTGGCGTCTGGCTCAGTGGCTGCTGCGTCCGCCGCCGTGGCGCGCTCAGACGAGGCTCTGCTACCCGCTGCTGTTGCTGCCGCTGACGCAGACGCGCTCGCCTCAGCATCTGCTGCCCGCATCAGCAGTGGGGGCGACGGTGGCGGGGAGGAGAGCGGCGATGGCAAAGCGGCTGCTGACGAGGCAGCACCTGACAGGACATCTCAGGATGCTAACGTGAATGAGCGGGGCTGTTCTGGGGTGGTCTTGCTTGCGGTGTCCCGTCAGCCGACAGGACTACTGGAGCTCACGCCAGCAGATATGACGTTGCAAGACGCCGCGCCTGCTGGTACGGCCAGCCCTGATGATGACATCATCAAGGGGAGCGGTGCTGAGGCAGAGGCTGCGCAGGCGCAGCGAGCGAGTGACGCTCCAGCGGGCGGCACTGGCGGTGCGCATGACGCCGTCAGCAGTGAAACGCTGCTGCCGGTGCGCATGGGCCGCCAGCCCACCAGCAGCCCCGCTGGCGGGTGGTTGGGATCTGCAGAGGGCCTGCTGGTGCAGATCCCTGTACCGCAGGCCGCCTCTGCAGATCAAGATGAGGTCGCGCAGCAGCCAGGGTCCCCACCAACCCACCAGGATTCGGAAAGCGCTGCGTCAACGCCTGCAGAGCCACCACAGCAGGAGGCGATGGAGGTGCAAGCCGAGGCTCCTGTTGAGCCCCTCCTGACGCCCCGTGCATCTGCGGCGCCCGGGGCAAAGCGTCCCCCGCTCCCTCCCTCCGCCCGCAACCTGTTCCAGGCCCAACCCGGCCCAGAAGCGACGTATGTGTCCGCACCCGTAACAGCAACAGACCGCGCTGCGGCTACTGAGCGTCCCGGACTGCAGCAGGCGCCCGCTGCCGCTCCTGCAGGCAATGCGACCCCTCCGCAGGCGGCTGTGGCTGTCCCGGCGGCACCAGCAACGGTTTCGGGCGTGGTTTCGGCGCCAGCATCGCCGCGTGCCTCGGGTGGTCATCAGCTGGCGCGGGAGGGTGATGCTCAAGCCGCGTTTGCGCAAGCCGGCACAGCTGCTGCTGCAGCTGGTGGTGGTTGCGGTGGTGGTCTTGAGGGCATGGCTGGAGCCGCCAAGCCATCCGGGGCGTCCGCGAGTGCGCCCAGCAGCGTCAGCGGCAGCCCTGCCAGGAATGCCGGCGGCGACGGCGGCGAGGGCAGGGGCATGTCACAGCCGCGCGGCAGGACCCGAGGCCGCTTCACGATCCTAGATGACTAGGTCAAGGTTGCAGAGGCCATGGCTGATCAGCTGTACAGGGTTCATTTCTACGTTCTGTTTTGCATTCTTGGTTCATCAGGGCAGGCAGGAGGGCAGCAGGCGTTATTTGCAGGTATCATGTCATATCACAGGCTGGCTTAACTTCGAACTGGATTTCGCACTAGGTGCCATCAGGGCACGAACCGGTGCGTGGGGGCCCGGGTTCTGCAGCATGCATGCAGGAGTTGTGCAGCGCACAGCTTTGCGCGACGTTTCGCCCCCTACCTGGTTTTGTTGTCCTTGCGTGTGCTGTTATGATGCACGGATGCCGGCCTCTAGTACCTGCGCCTTCACTTGCCCCACTGAACCAGTGTCTTGCTGGGGTATGTGCGCCCTGTAAGCCTGTGTGTCAGCACTGTGCACATGTTTTGACGCCGCATGCACCCATGCGTGTGTGCCCTCCCATAACATGTAGGTGCAAGGCCATGCTTGGGCCATTGTGCGCTGCCACAGGCAACTGTTTCACCGATAGAACCGGGACCCTCCCTCTTGCGTTGAACCTCAACACACAGGTCATTATCCTGATGCCCTGCAGGGCCATTGGCTGCTGAATTCCCTTCTTGTCCCGCACGCGTATGCCTTAATCCTTATGCCGACGCACCTCGAACCATCACCCATGCCAAGCATGCCTGGAGCGCAGGCCGCCCACCTTTGCGACACCTCCCGACGCGTGCGCTCGTTGCTGAGCCACACCGGCATGCTGCATCCACTTGTTACCATTCAGCGGGTACCATTCAGCGGTCATCTTATTGTGTACTGCTCCATTGTTGTTTCTACGACTACATGGGAATGGACGTGTGTCCCTTGTGTGTTCCCAACATCATAAAAGTGTGACTTAGAACGTTGTGTTTTGATG
Organism: Chlamydomonas asymmetrica; assembly: GCA_001662385.1. NCBI lineage: Eukaryota > Viridiplantae > Chlorophyta > Chlorophyceae > Chlamydomonadales > Chlamydomonadaceae > Chlamydomonas > Chlamydomonas asymmetrica. Next base: position 59,516 of record BDDA01000410.1, on the reverse strand, counting down.
TGCAATTGCTTACAGTGTTAAACACGTGTGTGCGTCTTGTGTGGCTGCAGAACGCCTGACCTACTGTAGAAGGCACGTTCACCCGCTGCAAGCCACAATAAATGCGTGGCATTATGCTCACGAAGGTTGCTGCTTACTGTATCATCAAGCAGTTGGCTGGATCACAGCCAGCTGGCCTTGAATGCATGTGAATCTGTTGCTGCTGTGCTCAGCATGAAAGCACGCTGCTGTGCGCCATTATGGCGAGCGCCCCGTAAACCTCTTTCCCACAACCTGCACTTCAGTTGGGCCTCCCCACCCCCCTGTCGATTATCATCATAGTCGACAAGCGCGGCGTTCAGGAACTGCCTCCCTGGCATGGGAGACCAAGCACACATTTGGTAGTTTATTTGCCAGACATGCGGTCAGGCGTGGCCTTGCCGTTACCACCTTGCACGCACAGTCCTCAAGCTGACCTGAGTCACCCCATATCCTGCCTTGCATGTGGGTTTTGAATGCAGTTGAGGTTGTGCCTGACTCCTGGGCGTACCTTCAGGACCTCCCTGGCTGCCTGGGATGCAGGCCGCATGCCTGTATGCTAACTATGCCTTGGTGTGTGGGCCTGGCCTGGCCCTCACCACGAACGCTAATCGACACTTCTGATTAGCGCTTCTGCGTGCTCAGGAGTGCATTACTGCAGCTCCCGCTGAGAGTGTGTGTGTTGCCGAACTCATATGGTCTCCAATGGCTCTGAATGCATGCATCACGCCCGTGTGGGCATTCACCCGCCTGGTGGACATGCGTGGGGCTCCTTGCCCATGCCAATGCGTTGAGGGCTGGCTGTGCCATTACTGCGGCGTTGTTAAGCCACGCAGGGTCAGCGTGAGTGCTTTCAACGCAGACTGTAAAGGCTTATGTTGTTGCGGATCACACAGCTGTGAGCTTTTCGGCACTCACGTGTTCAGTTGCCATGCGTGTAGCAGCTTGACGTGTTGTTTAGGTGTCAGACCCAGGGCAGTTGAGTGTGTAGTGCGCTGGGTGCTCAGCAGGGCAGGATCAGGAATCGTACCTGCAGAGGCGCGGGCGCCTGCTGCGCTCGGCATGCAGCCACCCAAGGCTGGGCTGTGTACCAGCATATCTTTGGTGCACATCAGGGTGCACCAGTGTACCACACATGCTGTGGGGCATCCTCAGGTCACACCCACCTTCACTGCAGACACGTGTACAGCGCTGCATATGCTGCAAACGCTGCCCCCCAGATGCTGTCCACGTGTGGCGCTGCATGTTGAGAAGCGCCTCAGCCACTCGTGCCACCTGACAGCCTGACACTTTGAACAACACCATTTCCAAACACACTTTTTTAAGGAACACCCACGGCCACGGATGGTGTACTGTTGATGCATTACCGGCACACAAGTGCTGCAGATGTTTTTTTCCACCAGGGTTTATTGACACAGAGCAGCTAGCGAATGACGTGGCACATGTAGCATACGCCTGTTGTGCGAGAGAGCGGTCAGGGATGTCTGGCTGCATGGTGCACAACCGCATGCATGCGGATGCAGGTGATGGCTGCAAAGGCTGTCCCATGGCTGTCCCAGCGTTGCATGCTTGCATGCATGCGGGCGCAGCTGAGCTGCTCGCTGCTGCTTGTGCCACTGCTGCGCGCCACCACCCGTTCCACGATAAGCAGTCAGTGGAGCTGCAGCACCTCATGCAGTGCATGCAGACATGCTCAAAGCAGCACCTGCGATTCAGGATTCGAGGGGCGCACTGTCACAGTTCAGTTCAATATGGGGCCATCAAGCAGTTGCAGTATGCTCCTTTGCTTGCAAAATACTTCCCGTTCTTTATCTCCGAGCTGCCAGCCATGGCTGCAGCATGTGCATGGATATCCATATCTACATCTGTAGATTAAACGCACATGCTGACCAGTGAGCTGTGAATGCATGATGCCTCATCGGCTCGTGATGCACCATGCGCCAGCGATGATCGCACTGAACTGCTGCCAGGTGACGCGTGGTGTTCTTGGTGGCTGCTGCTTCACTCGCGCCTGCGAGCATTGTCAGTCCCATCTAGCAGGGAGTATCCGCCTTTGCAAGAAAGGTTCAACAGTTCAAAATATAGTTGAGGATAATCTGGGATTCAGCACGGAAGCCCCAAAGCGGTAGTTTATCGGTAGCTTGTGGCAAGGCGATTTTGGAGGGGTCATGAACAACTGTTCGTGCAGGCCCACGCCGTGGGCCACGGTGTGGGACAGAGCGTGTCCACCTCTCCCACAGCAACATGAAAAACGGGCTCTTTCCAAGAACGTCTTTCACTCTGGAATTAGCTTTTAGCACGTCTGTGACCACCAACAGTGACCACCTGCACTGTGCCGTCACGAGGGGGCAATTGCGGCAGCTTCATTCTTTTCATAATGCACAGTTTGGTGGTGCGTTTTCAAACAATTGAAGGAAGTTTGTGCAATCCCCGGCTGCAAGTACCCCGAACTTTTGAAGCTTCACCAATCGGCTGGGCCTCTGCCCATTCGCAGCAGCGGTGATGGGCAAGCGGCAGGGGCTCCATTCTTTTTGCGCACAGCTTGGAGGTGCATCACATAGCACTTTAAGCAAGTTTATACAATCCCTTGCTGGAATGGGCCCGAACATTTGAAGGTTCGGCACATGCACCCTGAGCACGGGAGGACTCAGGGCAGGTGAGGGCGCAGGGGCTTCATCATTGCCAACCAGCGTTTGATGGTGCGCTACAAAGCCATGAAAGCAGGTTGGTGCAATCCCTGGCTGGAATTTGGCAGGACACACGGAGCTCTGACAACGGGCTGGCAACCATCGACGTTGACCCACCCGCCCTGGCCAATAAGCGCTCACCAGAGGCTATATGGAGACCACACATCTGAAAGTGCAAAATTACGTGGCACTCAACCCGCTTGTTGTTACACATGTTGCTGGTTACCTGAGCCTGCCAAGCTGGCCATCCGTTGGCATTTGGCAAGCGCAGGACTGAAGGTTACGCAACTGGTTGCATTATGATGGAACTCATCATGCCCTTAAATCAGAAAGATGCATGTATAATTTGATTAGCTGCTGCTCTGCTTGTTACACATACCTGCTGCTGGTTTGGTTCTTAAGTGGCCGTTCACACTTCAACACTTGTCCCATTTGTCCTCCACGGCTTGCCTTCGTGCAGCGCAACAAGCATCTGAACAGATACGGGCCCCCATATCCACAATGTGTTGTGGGTTGCCAGTTTCTGGGCCGCCGGAGGACACCAGCGTGGTAGCGACGCGGCGTGTTTAGTAAGCGTAGGCAATAGCTGAATAGCCTAACGCCGGGACAAGCACACCCACCCTGGTGTCCCTGTGTACAATTGAACGTAAGTGGCACACATCCTGGCATGGAATACTTCCGGTCTACAGGGCACGGATGGTCGAAGTTAGCTTACTGGGAGGGGTGGTGTGAAGCCGCATCGTGAAGGTTGAAGGACAAATCAATCATAACTGCAGATACTGGACAGACGCAAATAGACACAGTGAAACTGACTTCAGCAGCAGATAGCATCCTGTTCCGGGGTCAGCCACCCTTGACATGTGGTTTTATGCCTGTGCAGGAAACATGGAGCGCCCCGAGGCAGACACACCAGGTAGCAGGCTCAGGGCTATCAACAACAAGCTTAAGGTATCCGCAGGTCCTGTGGTATTGAACGCGTGGATGTTGGACGCAGCCCTTCAAAACTACGGCACGCCACAACAGTGGCCGAACTCGTTGGAAAGCAACCCGATGGCAGGCCATAAGCACCTCGCTCCAACTCCGCCTGCGAACTCTGTTAGCCCTCATAATACTGGCAGCCCCCGTGTCAGTCTATATGGCACTCAAATTGCTCCATCAACACCAGAGCAAGGTGCACGCACATCGTTATCGGGGACAGCCCATTCTTTTCAGGCAACACAAGCTGATTCCTTCGTCGGTAAATCCTCAGCTTGGGACTTTGCAGAGGGCATGATTCAGCATGCCAAAACAACGCCCCTTCCATCGCCGCCGCTACCGCTCCTACAGGTGCAGGCAGAGCACCTGGCTCTTGCAGGAGGCAGCAGCGGTGCAAGCAGCCCTGGTTCAGCAGGCCGTGATGGCTACAGCAGCAGTGGTGCAACCTCCCCCTTCTCGCCCCCAACTGTCCCTACGACGCCGCCCTCCCACAGAGGTGCGGTGTTCCAACAGGGCGCGGTCAACACTGCGGCCACCCACTCACGCCTCAACCCAAGCACAAGCACAGGCGCATCCACTAGGTCCTATGACAACCGCCCCCTTAGCGCTGCTGGTCGTCTTACGCCCTCTGCACCCTCCGCAAGCCCTCGCACAGCCCAGGCGACCAGCGCCAACGGCCCTGCTCCTGCTGCTGCTGGGCGCACAGCAACATTTGAAAGCACCAGCGGTGCAACCACGAATCGCCTCAGCCCTCAGCGCTTTGCGCGCCAGAGCTATTCTGGTGGAATGCCCACGACAGCCATACGGGGTGCATATACATCAGCAAGCGATGGGGCATCAGGCGCACCTGCCGGTGCCGGTGCCACAACCTCGCTGGCATCGGCGGCAGCCCAGCGCCAACACGGGATGCAGCGCCGCATGAGCCTGCCGGGCGGCCCTGCAGGCGCCAGCGCTGCAGGCCGAGCCTCCTCTGCTCCTCGCCAGCGTGTCAGCATGGCAGGCACGACCGCCGGCAACGCCATATACGGCATCGTCAGCCGAGTCAGCACACCAGGCGGTGCACGCCAAAACGAGTTGGGCAAGTCACGGACAACACCGCCGCAGTCCCATCAACAGGAACAGCGATCAGCGCGGCTGACGTCTGAGCCTGCTGTGTCGGGCTCAGCTATGCGAACGTCGTCCTCCGGCCGTGGACCAGTCCCCGCCACGCCAAGCCATGGCACCCATGGCACCCGCCTGAGCAACAGCGGGAGCAGCAGCCCCACAAGGGCCGGGCTGAACAAGTCATCGTCATGCTCACCGCGCACAACCGCCGCCAAGCGCCAGCATGTGGACACAGTACCGCAGCCGACTGTGCAGAAGGCCCCACAAGGGGTCAGCGGAGATGCCGGCAGCGGCGGTAGCGGTCCCCGGCCCTCCCCGCTGCTGGTTGACGAGCGCAGCGCCGCAGCGTCTGTCAAAACGGAGGCAGAGCGGGGAGGAAGCTACCCCAATGAGGATTCGCCACGTCAGCAGCCCTTGGTTTCACCGTACAAGGCTTCTGCGAGTTCCCCGGTAGGTTTGTCTGCCGGTCGACAGATGTCCGTGCGAGGCAGCAGCCAAGACGGAATTCAGCCGCTGTGTAGGGCGCACTGCTTCGCGGTGCAAAACGGCACACCCAAATCGCATTTTTAACCGCCGCATGGCCAGCAACCACGCTGTCTGTGTAACGCAAGCCAGCAGGCATTGCATGGAAAAGGTGTGGCTCTTGCCGTCAGGCACAATGCATGCATGTGAAGCAGGTTTCATCGCATTCCCCTTTGGCAACATGCATGCAGGTGCGCAAGCTGGAGGCCACCCCCTCCGCTCGCTCCCTCGCCGGCAACCTCGTCGGAGGCCGCTCACTGCGCGCCCTTGCTGTCCACGACAGCAGCGCTGGCGGACCGGCCAACAGCCCCGCCCGCATGCCATCGTCATCTGCTCGCCCCCACCGCGCCTCCCTCAGCGGCACCCCCGCCGGCGCCGCCATAGGCAACGGAGCCGCATTTGGTGCGAGCGTGGGGACGATCGGCGCGGGAGTGGGGGGCGGGATGGGCGGTGCGGGGCGGGTCAGCGGCAGCGGAGCAGCAACTCCACGGTCCCACCGCCAGAGCGCGTCTGGCGCGCTGATGCAGCCGCAGCCCCGGGAGCTCCACCTGCTGGTGGGCGTGTGCTCTGTTGCATGCATGCGACTCAGTGACAGACTGATAGGTGCTTTGTTGCAATTGTTGAAATGTGGTTGGTTGTGTTGCTCACAACTTGGCTGCGTTGCGTCATGATGGCCAGCATGTCCCTAACAAGGGCCAGGGCAACCTTGTTTGGGCCGTTCGTGTCCGTTTGGGACCTGCCTGACCCTTCTGCTGAACGGCTCAAAAGTTCACGCACATGGAAATTGAGCATTACAGGCATAATGGCATGTTCAAACATGAATGCACACTGCATTTGCACGAGGGATGCAAATGAGGAATGGCCCCTTCGCCTCGCCCCCCCCGGTGTGCTGGCAGGCGCCCTTCAAGAAGGACTCATTCATCTCTCCGGACTTTGTCCCGCCGCCGCTGCTGCAGCCCACCGCGTTACCCTATGGGGGCGACGCAAGCGGCGGCCCAGCAGGGTCCTCAGCCCGCCGCGCCTCCCCGCCCCGCCTCTCGGCCGCGTTCTGCCCGCCCACGGCCGCGGCGCAGAGCCTGCAGTCGCCACAGCCGCCGTCGTCCGGTGCGCCGTCGCCGCGGCCTGCGACCGCACGCACCACGTCCGCCCGGCAAAGCTCCAACGCTGCGCCCTCCCTGCAGGTGAGTGGAGCGCTGAATCGCTCAACCCCAGCCGCGAGTGATGCCTTCACAAGTTGCACAATCCGTGAACGAGCCCTGCAAACTCAACTCAAGGCAGGGTTCTTGCTGTGTTTGATCTTCGGTAACATCATACTGGTCGATAATCGGTTTGCGTGCCGTCGAATTTCGGAACAGGTGCTGAGTTCCGGCGTCTTGCAGCAGCTCACTGACAGGCTTGCGCAGGTATGTCACATGGTATGCTGCTTTTACATGCTGGAATGAGCACTGATGCACAGCTTATTTGTGGGCCATAGGGCAACAGCTTGTGGGTAGACAGTGTGTGGCTTCAACTGCCAACGAGCCAGGGGCAAGTTGCACACGGCTGCCTGAGTTGCTCAGGCATTGGCACAGCACTTCAAACCACACTGCTGCATGTCCACCACGCAACGCTCCCTGGTGTGTACCACAAACAGGGCTACAATCCGTTGAAGATTAACCTGGGTGGTGCCGTTTTCAAGGGCCCGATCAACAGCACCGCGAGCGGCGTCAAGGAAGATCAGGTCTGCTTGCAGGGCCGCCAGGTCGAGCTGTCTTACGGCAAGCTCCTGCTGCGCCCCGGGCAGCACATATACATCGGTCGTGGCGCGCACCTGCTGCTCTCAGACATGCAGATCACTGTGGCCAACACAAGCGTCGAGGTGACGGAAGCTCACAGTCCGCCTTCCAGCACCGTGCTCGCTGCCGCCGCTGCTGCTGCAAGCAAGCCATATGTGTACCAGGAACGGTCAGTCTTCCCTGCACGAGTGGGCGCGGGGGCCGGTAGAGCAAGCGAATCCGGTGCTGCTGGAATTCGAGACGCCGGCAGCTGTGATGCGACAACACCATCCGGCCCTGCCTTGCCAAACATAGTACAGCAGTACAAGGAGCTCAGCGGTGCACAACTGCAGGAGCTGCTGCGTCAGCCGCAGCTGCCTGTCATCCATGTTGCTGGCGGCTACCTCCGTATGCGGAGCGTCAACGTAGCGTCCATATCACCCGCACAACAGGTGCGTCTTTGCGCTGCATCCAGGCTGCATCCTTGCGCACAAAGTCAATTTATCATCTGTGCCTTGAACCTGACAGCCCATACATGTGGTAGCTTCTAGGCCCAGTTCTAGGCCCTAATGCAGGGAAAGTCTTCTTTACTTCCAGGTATCATACAAATGTTAAGATTGCAGCTGAGGTGAAGCGTTTGGGTTGCATGAACACGCCTGCAGGTGTGCGTGTTGGTGACGGACGGCGGCACGGCTGACCTCACCGGCACCACGCTGCGCGGCTGCGCCGCCGCCATAGGCGCCGACACGCAGCTCCTCGCGCAGAAGGCCCGCTTCTTCCCCGCCTCTGGCCTCGGCTGCGCGCCGGCAGGCGCCCCGTGCGTTGCCGTCCTCGACGCCGCCACCGGCCAGCTCACAGAGTGTGAGGTGGAGGGCGCTGGTGGCGCCGGGGACGCCGCAGCGGTGATGGGACCAGGCGCTCTGCTGACGGCGCTGGAGTGTGCGTTCGGGGCCGGCGCTGCGGGGTGCGGGCTGAGGCTGGGCGGGGGCGCAGCGGCGCGGCTGACGGCGTGTGAGCTGACTGGCGCAGCGCGGTGCGGGCTGTGTGCAGACGGTGCAACGAGCCGCGATATGCTCACAGAGGTGAGTCCCGCAGACCCCCACTCGCATACTGAAGCAGGCTGCAGCATAGTAATTGTCCCCCACACCCTGATTGTCGTCGTTGCGGAGTGCGTGCCCCCGGCGTCCAGTCTTGTCAGTGGACAAACGAGCTGCTACATCGACGAGCAGCGCTTGCTTGACCTTCCAAATCGGCATCTGTCACTGCCCCCAGCACATCCATTGAGAATTCATGACGTGCATAATGTACCACAATGGCCCTATGCATGTGGTCAGGTGCTGGCAGTGCGCAACGGCGGCCCTGGCGTGCGGTTACGTGACGGGGCCGCAGCACAGCTGAAGTCGTGCACCTGCTCTGGTGGGCCGTGCGAGGGCGAGGTGCCTGCCGAGTGTGCAGCCGCAGCAGCTGGCGGCATGCCCTCGCTCATCACCACGCTGCCGGTGACTCAGCGCCTTGTGGGTCCTGCAACACAGGTGCGGTACACCTGCGTACTGGATTGCGTGCTACTGTGAGGCGGTGTGTGTGTGTCACGGATTGCATGTGAAAACAACGTAGCATTGTGACGTAACCCCATTAAGCTTTGGAGCACTGCTATGTTTGTGCTTACCTGTTGCTCCCACTGGCTTGCTGACAAAGCCTGACAATGCTTCTGCTGCAAACAGGACGTTCGGATCTCGACAGCGGTTGCCGCTGCTGGAAATGCCGTAGATCCGCATGGCATGACCGTCAGCTTCACAGCAGGCCCTGGTGATGAGGGCGGGCACCTTCGTTTCAATCAACTTCAACCTGTGGGCGCAAGCGCTCACCTTCCGTTCTCAGCTCCCGGCAATCATCAGAAGGCTTACCAACAGCAGCAGCAGCAGCCACAACTGGGGCATCTCTCAGTGCCAGCGCACGCTGCAGCAGTATTTGCAAATGGCAGCGCACCGCTCAGTGTCGGCGTCTATAAGAACATGTGCAGTGGAGGCTTGGAGGTCATTGGTGCAGGCAGCAAGGTATGCTGAGCAGCGTTTGCCGTCTTACCAGCAAACCCTGTGCCTCGTGTGTTCGACACTACGACTCGTTACAGTTCCGTAGGGCTCATGGTAGCCCTTGTGCAATGGCATGGCTTGTGGGTTGGCGGTGCAAGGCTGCTCGTGTGGTGTGGAAAATCCCACAGCACAATCCAGTCTCCGAACGCATGCATCATCTCGGCACACATTCAAACCTTATGCCGTTTGCCTGGTGTGCAGGTGGTGGCCGCAAACTGCATGTTTGACAAGGGTGCCGGCAGCGGCTTGGTCGTCAGGGCGGGAGGCTGCGCAGATGTCCGTGAAACAAGCTGCTGCAGCAACATGCAGGTTGGCGACGTGCTGTGTCATGTGCTGGCGGGGCGGGGGCTGTTTGGTTCCAGAACTAACTTGCACTTGCATGTGTCATCTTGCGTAAGCGATTCAGAACTTGAAAACTGCTTACCATGTCGGGACACCAGCGTGTGATGCGGTGGTGATCATGTGGGGCATATGCCAAACTGACAGATACACACACAGACACACACCTGGAAGCTCACCCCATTCTCGTGCTACAGGACAAGCGATAGACCAGGCGGGTGAGGACCCCCCCACCGCGTACAGTTAACCGCATGCGTTCCCCGAATGGTCTGGTGCTGCAGGATGGTGTGCGGGTGGACGGCAGTGGCTCCCGCCTGAGCGCGTGCGCTCACAGCGCCTTCAGCCGCAACGGCCGCCACGGCGTGTCTGCGGCGGACGGCGCGGCCGTGCACGCCCGGCTGTGCAGCATCGGCAGCAACGGAGTGGACGGTGTGTCCGCAGAAGGAGACGGGACCTTGGTGAGTGCAGAGCTGCGTGCTCCGAGCATCATGCAGTGCTGCTTGGAGCGCGATCAGTGGATAGCCTGATTGTGCTTTGAGCAGCACTGCAAGCTGAATGGGCTCCCGGTGCAGTGCTGTTGTGTGTTTGTGGTTCTCCTCATGAACGGCTGGACGTCACCGCATGCAGTCATTGAACGATTTGCATGAAAAGCAGTCACTTGTCAGCCGTATGGGCACCTGAGGGCAGCATGCAATCGATGGAAACTCTTTGCAGCTTTGGCGCAGTGCACGCAGAGTTTGCAAGCACTGGTAGGGCATGCATTCCACAGGCAGCAGCTGGACCTGAACCACTCTTAAGCACCAAACGGCTGTGGCTCAACAGTGACAACTCCATCTAAGCGCCTGTGCATTCGCTGGTCCGCCGTGCATGGTTGCAGGTGGCGGTGGAGGACAGCGGCAGCGGTCTCAACGGAGAATGTGGCTGTGCGGTCAGCGGGGGCGCCAACGTGACGCTGGAAAGCTGCAGGCTGCAGGTACTTGCACAGGCAGGCGCACAGGCCTAGGCTTCATGCACACAGCTCGCGACTTAATGCGGGTGCTTACCCTGACTGCTCAGGGGTCGTGAGATGCATGAAGCCCAGGGGGCTCCCCTAGACCCCTAGCTAGGAGTTCAGCTAATTTGGTATGTACATTCATTATGGGAGCAAGGCGCAGGAACCAGAAGCGGCTGGCTAGTAGGAGCAACTGTGTTCAACCGTCAGGCACGCAGCATACGAAAAACCAAATGCCAACTGCACGTGTGCTGTAGCCATGCGCCCATGATGCGTGCATCGAGGAAGCTCACCTTCTGCCTTGTGCAGGCGGACTCCCTCAAATGCATGGAGGCACCAATAGCATTTTGCACGCGTAGCTTGAGCAGCCATGCTCACATGTGTCAAGAGGTCTTTGCTCATGCGTGCGTATATGCATGCTGTGCCTGCATGCGTGTGTGACTGTGTGTGCACGCAGGACAACACGCTAGACGGTGTGGCAGCTGCTGGCGAGGGCTCAAGGGCGACCGCCACGCGATGCACCGTCCGCGGCAACGGAGCCCGCGCAGTGCGCGTGCAGATGGAAGCGAGCGTGCGGGTGATCGACTGCACACTTGCAGGGGAGCACGCTGGCGGCAGCGGTACAAAGGCCTCCATGCAGGTTGCAGCGTGGACCGCGCCAGACAATGCGGCGTGCGAGACTGGTGCGTGCCGGCATGCTTGCTGCGTCTGCATGGATGCTGGCCGTTTCGTGCAGTCCTGCCAGCTCATGACCTGGTGTGTCTGGTAGCAACGTTTGCGTAACGTGCTCAGCTTTCAACGGTGCCTGTTATGCACGTGAACACATATGTGATATGTGTGCCTCCACTGCTTGCGCCGCACCCCACTTGCAGATACCGAGGGGTTCCCTACCGTGGCGATGCCAGGCGATGCTGTTCAGCAAACAGCGGAGGGTGTTGAGGCAGGCAAGGGCGTGTCAGCTTGGCGTGAGTATGTTGCTGTCAAGGGCGCGGGCTCCATCCTTCAGGTCGACGACTTCATCGCTGTGGCGAAGGGCAACGCGGAGGGCGATGGCGACTGGGGCAGGATTCAAGTGACTTATGTACCGCCACAGACCCCCGCTGAGGACTTGGGCGATGAGGATGAGTGGTACTGATCAAAACTGCGTGTTGATGGTGGCAGTGAGAAAGCCTGGACGGTGTATGACGCACACCGCACCGTTACCAGTGCAAATCAATTCACTTTTCATAGCATAAGCCTATTTTTGGCAAAAAGGCAGCGCCCTTAAACTCCTGCAACGTGCGTGCCCCTGCAACGTGCGTGCCTGTGACCATGTTAGGCTGATATGTGCTCGGTTGTTCAGGCTGCGGCATACTGCCGCTGACATGATGTATTTGGGCAATTCATGATATGGCGGTTCGCAATCCTACTTGAAGTGGCAAGGTTCCAGTGCAAACGGTTAATTCGTAGCGGAGCACGCACAACGTAACACGGTTTGCAGTGGCTTGCCCGTGCCCAGACACTGTGATTGCTCCAGCTTTGGCCAAGGCGGTCCTAAAGGTGCTATGCAGTGCAGGGTTGCCTTGCTTGCTGCTGGTTCCAGGCCGTGGCAGCAGGCGTTCGGCCACTCTGACAGCCGTCCCACGTCATAGGTGACACTCTGACAGCCGTCCCACGTCATAGGTGTTGGTCAGTGGGGCAGGGGCTAAGCGCACATCTCTAGCAGTTGAGCAGTGCTTGTTTGGTTGCAGTCTGCGGTGAGGCATTGTTGGTTCCCGGTGTAGCGTGTGTGAACAGGGTAAGGGGGTAAGCTGGCAGCGCAATGCAAACATGCTTGGAGTCACAATAGATATGACTAGTAGCCCACTGACTGTCGGTTCCATTTCTTTGCACTGTGCGCACTGCTTGTTGATGTACGAAAAATCGAGTCACCCAGGATGTTCAAACGGGGGTGGAGAACAAGCGATGTTCGGACGCCGCAAGCCGTGTCTCCCAACCGCACGCTTATCGACCCACCTATTGGCGCTGACTTTGTACCGTCGACTCGGATTCGCAACCGCCTATATCTTTTGCAGGCTGCCAGCCCACCCCAGGTGCGACAGCCCACACTCTGGTGGTTAACCGCACCCTCTACACAGTCTCTTAAACTTGTGCACGGCCTCATCACGGACTACGGCCTTCATAAGAAGGTGTTGCTTTACTCTGGAGCAGCATGGCGGGGCCTGGAGGAGGAACGCTGCTGCGAGCGGCGACCATGCTTTGCCTTACGATAGCTCAGCGCTTGGCACTAGCAGTGAGGCCACCCGTTATCCAGGTAAAGTCAGGATTTGTAGGTGCCAAATTAAAGACTTGACAGCCTCTTGCCATTACCCAAAGCCCCTGCTGTAGTGGCCAGCGCAAAGCAGCTGCTCTGAGCAAGGCGTTACCAACTCCGACGTGCATGCTTCCCTGTCCTGGGGCGTACAGGAGCTGGCCTCCCGCTTGCCAGACACTAACACAGATAGCCTTCCCAGTGCTCTGGGCTGGCACAGCTGCTCTGCGCACACAGTGTTCAGGTAAGTCTGTGCGCAACAGCTGAGCGTGGACGGTTACCTGCGTGGTGCAGTGGTCAAGAAGGGCTCTGTCATGCTGCTCGGAGTTTTATGTCTAATCATGACACGAATTGGTGGATAGAGTTTCTTGCCAAGGCCACCAGTTGGTTTGCAACCTCTCCAAATCAACGTGCGTGTGCAGCGTAACCCAGCCTCAGGCACGGTTCTCGACAACTATGAGTGTACCAAGCCCTGGAATAACCTAAATACATCCGTTTGTTTCCTTGTGTACAGGCCCACCTCCACTGACCAGGTGGCAGACCTGGTACAGGCACTGTACAAAGACACTCAGATGAACCCAACACAGCGCTACCTCGTTAGGGCCTCCCACCCGCAATTCTACTCGCACAATAACTTTAGCTGCGCGGGTTTTTATAGTCCTGGCCTGGATGTCAGCAGTGGGTCAGGACTTGACGACAAACAGCTGCATACAGTCGTAATTGACCTGTCCTCAATGACACAGGTGCGTAACTGTTTGCAAGCATGGCTCCTGCCAAGTGCACTTTTCGTTCTAGTGGCATGGGCTAGTACCAGTGCAGATTGACAGGTGTGGTGGGTGTTGACGAGTGGGTGCACTTGCACACTGGTTCACCATGATGGGCATACCGCCTGGGCACTCACCTTCCCGCCACAATTATCACAGGTATCAAGACTGCGTGTGCACTATTGCTTGCCAATGCTGTAGCAATTTCCTGCAGCAGCTAGATAGCTGTGCTTGCTTGGCTCTTGCAGTACAAAATGGTCACATGGTCTCACGCTTGCAGGTCCTGGAGCACCACCCTGACGACGAGACAATAACTTTACAGGCTGGTATGACGTTTGAGGTGCGTGATTATGTTCCAGAACGTCTTGCACTGGCCGGCAGGGGTTTATCACGTTCATGACTCCCTTGGTGTGCTGCGCCTTTTACCAGACCTCACCCTTACATGCGTGCCTTTGTACCAATTCCGTTAGGGTTTTAGATTACCAACCTGAGCAATTATATTATTCTTGCTCTGCGAAGACTGATCCACACCTGTCACAAAGCAAGTGTGTCTGTGGGCCTGACAGTGCATGCTGTTACCGCATACCGCATACGGGAAAGCAAGCCCGCAGTGGTGATTCCTGGGTACCTGTAGTTCATACAACTGTGGCCCAGCTTTGGACCGTAGGTTCATCGGCACCGCCTATCCCCACCTCAGGTGGCGACCAGATTGCAGGGTGATATTGTGTGATGCCTGCACCATTTCCGCTCCCACACAGGCCCTGGAGTCGGTGCTTCACGAGTACGAACTGTCACTGCCTGGACCCATCAGCCCGCACTTGGCAGGGATGACGGTGGGTGGTGCGCTGGTCACGTCAGCCCATGGCTCTTCGCTCATCGGGCCGGCAACCATCGGGGCCTTCCTCACACACGCGGTGCTGGTGGATGGAACAGGTATGCAGATTCAAGGATGCCACAAGCTGCAGTGGTGCGCTGCATGCCCTTGCCAGTAAGGCATAACCGTACCAGCGTCACGTGAGCGTCTCATAACACCAGCTGTGAACGGTGAATATATGCTGTGCTGGATCCTGCTGTCACAGCTGTTGCATGTCAACCCTGATTTGGTCGCTTGGCAGTGTTTCATGCTGCATGTGTGTCCCCACCCGTGTCCCGACGGATCAGCATCGGCCCCCCCAACGCTCTGCCCAACTGCATACTGCCTTGCCAATCCACTGCTGCCTCACCAATCCAGTCACAAGTGCGTGTTCTGAGGCTACTGCCATGCTGACATAACATTCACCCTCCCCCACCTCGCCCACCGTGTCATAATCCAGTTTTCATGCGTGCATGCATCCTGACAAGGTGCATCTGCTTCACGAGTTCCTCGCAGGTGAAGTCCATGCTTTGCCAGAGCCTGGTGATCTGCTGGAGGGCAGCCTTGGCCTGCTTGGCATCGTCACTGAGGTCACGCTGTTCGTACAGCCACTGCGGAAGGTCGCAGTACGCCAGTTGCAGGTGAGGAGTGTGGTATTGAGAAAGGGTCTGTGACCATTGGCATGTAGGATCATTCGCTCACGCAAGCATCCATCCCATGCAGGTATGAGGTGTCTGAGGGCGATTGTATGTCGTGCATGTGTGCACGTGCTGGGGCAAGAGACCAAAGCTAGCTACATCCGGTGAGCCAGTCGCATGTGCATTCATGCTGGGTCATGGTTCCACCGTGGTGTGTACGCAGGCGGAAGACGTGAACATCGTGCCGGACTTACGCGACATCATTGACAACGCAAACGCTATCAGCCTTGATGTCATGTGGAGCCCTACCGCTGGCATGTACACAGCGCGTGTTTGGCATGGTACGGTCCGGTGTAAGAAAGCAACAGTCAACGCATTCAGGCAATGTCGTGTTCACATGCTCCGACCTTGGCTTGGTGACACTACAACAGTCTTGAGCGAGCAGACCGCCTGTTTAGCAACCCACGATTGGTGCCTTGGCTGTGCACGTGACACCTGCGTAGTCTTGGTAGTGCTGGCTTGCTAAATTGTTGACTGTAATGCAGACACATCAGCCGAGACCCTGGGGGACGCGCGCAACGTGTTCATGCAACCACCAAAGGACTTTTTGCAACAGGTATGGCTGCCCACTGCCCCCCACTGCCCCCTTATGTCACCAGTTTCAAATTCATGGTTTGGACGGGAGGCACAACCAACGCAGGACTTCACGACGTTTTGATCAGAACTGCAGCATGTGATTGTGCAAGTGCCTAGCCGCATGCGTACGTTCAGCTGAGCGCACGCATAAAGGGCGCGACATGCAGAGGGTTGGTCCGTGAGGCACGTGGAGGGTTGCTGCACGATCAGCCATGATGCTGACAATAGGTGTGCAACAATCATTTCTTGTCGCATCGCAGGCCAACGAGATCTTGCATGATGACCAACATGACCCACACGATGGGGCCTCCATGTGCGACCTGATTGGCAAGCTCGCAGGTTTCCCCACGTTTGAGCAGGTGAGGGAGGACAGGTCACTTGCCTGCACGCTGTCACGTGCCAGGGTTTTCACCGTTTACCTACTGCAGTTGTATCACATGTGCTCCGCGCCCTCAACTTGTCAACGTGAATAAACGTGATGCATCCCATCTACCCATAATCTACCTGTTGCCTCCCGACAATGCTCTTGCACTGCTGTATTCTTGTACCTGGTGTAGACTGCTGCTATGGATGACACTACACCAAGTGGCACAGCCATTGGCATCATGAACACAATGATGAGCACGACATGCTCTGGGTAAGCCATCCTAGCCTGCATGGTCAAGGTTGACTCCTAAACCTGCCCATGCATGCCTGTCACATCGTCGCTAAGCTTAATGTGTTCAAGCCACCGCAACACACAACTTCAAGTTTAGTGGCACCTGGCACCATAATTGTGCACACGCGCCTGCCCCATGGCATACATGAAAGGCCTGTGACCCCAACAGCGCGCCAATCGCACAAGGAGCGAATGGCTCATGGGGGGTGAGTGGGTGCATGTGTGCTTTCACTCAAGATGCTGAACCTGTTTGCCCGCGCTCGCGCCCCCTCCCAATGTGTGTTGGCATGTGCAGGGGAGAGTGCCTTTGGTCCAGGTCCAAATGGACTCCGCATGAGTTGGCGATCGCATCAGAGGATTTCAGCAACTGGATGACTGACGTGAAGGCGATCATGGAGCATGCGCAGGTACGACACATGCACGGGCGCGATGCACAGCGATCTCCCAAGGCTGATGTAATAGGCCCGACACTTTGGGCATACAGCTTTTGCCTGTGCGGGACTGACGTGTACAGCCGCGTCTCTTCGCGAACCCGATCGCGTCATCGGCAGCACCTGCTGGGAGTGCTCTGCCACAACTCGCAGCCCTTCAGCCTCGCCACCCAAAACTTGCACGCTGTCAAATGGCAGCTATGACCTTTCACTTGCTGGAGCCCACATCAAAACAGCTAAGAGCATGCGTGTGTGCAGCGGCAATCTCACTCACAATCTGTGTGGCCTGCTTGCTCGCACAGGGCTGCCCCCCCTTCTTGTTCTACTTCCGGTTTGTGGGCGAGTCCGAGGCACCCATGTCACTCAGTTCAGGGCGACAGGTGAGCGCGTGAACACTTACGCGTTCAGCATGCAAGGTTTGGGCCTGCACTGTTGCCTGCCAGTCATGTCCTCTCTGAAGCCTGTGCAGGTCCTCCGCTGGGCCTCTTACGTCATCCATCTCTGTCTGGTTACCGTACCTTGCGCAAAGCTTTTCCAGTTTGGGGTGGTGAGAGCCACATGCGGATCAATACACAACCATTTGATTGTTAGTTGATGTTCGAGCCGTTTGGGAGTCCGTTGTGGGGTTCGAATGCTCAGTTAGCCAGCGGCGGGCATTTCCGCCCTCCCGCATGCACCTTCTTTGTGATCGCCTAATCTCTTGATTACTGTAGTCGTCCAAAGTGACTGTTGGATAACGCTAGCCTGTGCCCCTTGCAAAAATGCTTTTGTGCAGGTTGTCACGGTGGACATCGCAACGCATTCGGCTCGTAGGAAGGATGGCAAGCCAGGCCATAATGGCATGCCGGTCAAGTTTGCACGCTTGCATGAGGTACGCGGGCCTTTGGTGTGACTTGGGCAAGGGGCAGTGGGCGATATGGGAGTATGCTGATGCACACAGCGCACCACATGCAATGGTGTTATCTGGTAATCCAGTTACGCTAAGTGCATTGCCAGCTGTGCAGTTTCCTCCGCCTGAGCGTTGTGCTGACTGCATGTGGGCCCACACAGGAGATTGTGCAAATGACACTCTGCAAGTACAGCGGGCGGCCTCATTGGGCACTGGCCACCAATCGCCTCTTCCTTGGACCATGCCCTGTTAGGGATATGTATGGCCAAGGTGAGGGACAACTTGCAATTCTGTCGGCGATGGCCATTGCGCTTGATTGTCGTTCCGTTGCTAGGCAATTCGCACTGTATGATGCTCAGTTGCACTGTCCACCCTGCTGCCCACCCCCCTGACCCACCACAGGTTTTGATGAGTTCTTGATGACGCGCGCAACGTACGACCCCACCAACATGTTCATGCCCCCCTTGTTTGAGAGGCTGGCACGCCGTGAGGGTCCCTCCTACTACCCCGGCTGTGCGCTTGCTGGAGATTGCTTCTGCAAGTGAGTACTGTTACCTGCGGCCTGCTGTGCCAAGCTGTTCGATGTGCTGTTAACGCCCCACACGCACCATGACTCCTATGCATCGCTGCCTCACTCCTGTGGTGGATGTGTCTTGCCATACATAGCGGTGGGTGCGTGCGTGGTGTACTGGTGTGACTTGTGATGCGTGCAGTGAGGACGCGCATTGTGGCGCTGGACACCGCTGCGTATCCGGGCACGTGTTTGCCGAGTACAAGGTGTGCGCCCCGCCACCTCGCCGGCCAGACGAGCTGTAGGCAGGATAGCATGCAGGGAGTCTGCCAGGCAAGAGCCAACACCCGGTCCTCGGGCGCCTTCACGGCGGCCCAGGCTATGATGGTCGTACCCAAAGCCCAAGCGGTTGGCGCCTTCCCTGAGCGCCTAATTTAACGCGGACCGAGTGTGCATGATACCAGGCTCACGGACACCAACATCACATAATATGACTGTGACTGGATTGGTATGGCATCATCTTGAGAGGCCAATTTATCCTTAATTGATGTTTATTGTCTCGCGATTCGATGCTCTGGGTGTGGATGAATCCATCGATATGCGGTTCCGCATTCTCCTTCATACCGATCTTCAGTGGTGCTTGCAGACAATTGTGCAATTTGCACGCTCCGTCTATGGCACACACCCAGTTTGGTGTTGTCAACAAACATGAGCACACACCATGCATTGGTAGAGCACACACCATGCGTTTGTAGAGCACAGGTTTAACTCGCACCCTGTAATAACTCCACATGCACCGATGGAGCCCTGTCATGAGCGTCATGTTCAGGGCATATGGCGATTGAAGATGCGCGCGATCAGGAGGTGGAGCCAGGTAATCCAGCAGTACATGCCCTGGCGGCCCTCACGCGCTCCTACGCATGCCTGCCCTGACAAGTCAACCCTGGACTGAGCTGCCTTCACTGCCTTAGTCCTCTGAGGAGCCTGCCTGTTAGGCTAGCATGCGCCCCATGCTGTGCTAGTCCTTTCATTGCTCTCCCTTCTTTGCTATGGCCTGTAATGAGCTCACACCTTGCTTGCACAACACGACTACACTTGCTCTCAAGCTTCACGGGACCACGGCGCTGGCTCACTAACATGCATACAGCGTACTACAGCAACGTTGGGTTCAGAGGCAAACCGCACACGTGCGCATGCATGCAGGCACGCCTCAAGCACACGCGCATGGTTGAGCATACACGCACTGCTGAGCGCTCAGCTTCCCTACTACACTCTTTTGCACCGTGAAGCACTTGTCAACAGCCGATTCCACATTAACGGTGCCGTTTGCATTACAGTGCGGCGTACGTGTGTTGCACTTAACGGGTCTGTAACGGTGCAGCATGGGCGTTGAGCCGTTACGGGCCCAGGAGCTCACCGTGACGGGCATTCACACACCACCATAACGGCCGCCTGCAGCACATGCACTGCGTGCATTCGCTGACATG
>BDDA01000410.1:16368-38954 GCA_001662385.1 Chlamydomonas asymmetrica | reverse complement strand
CCCCCTTCTCCCCCCTCCCTCTCCCTCTCCCGCACCCCCCCCTCCTCCCCCCCCCAGCACATGCCCTGCATGCGTGCCTTCCAGATGCGGTGTCTCTGCAGAGCGCGAGTGTTTCTGGCCTGGGCGGTAGAATTGGTAGATTTCCCCTGGTAATAACTCATAAATCAAAATGCACTGCGGCCCCTTCCCTGTGTGGCTGAGATAAGCATCGGTGAGACTCGGTGCTGATCTAGCATGTGCCCGCTGCGCCATGCAAGCGCTGTCTGTTGCGGGCCTATCTACGACACAGACTGTGGCACATACAGGCCGCCACTGTCCTCTGAACCCTCCCCTTCTTGCATGCGTTTAATACTTTAATGCATTGCGCAGCTTCAGCATGCATTCAGGGTTGCATGCATGTGGGTAGCTGGGCATGTGCGATGGGGTTTGGCTGGTACCTCGGAGAGCAAATTCGGGGAATCGGTTACGTTTTGCAGTGCAAGCCATCTGGCTCAACCAGAGCCAGACAAGCAGGCCAAACATGCGTCAGTGTTTTGCCCGAGCACATCAAGCCGTCATTAATGTGGGGTGGCAGTTCAGGGCACACGGGCATGTTTGCGGCGCGCAGGGGGCTGGAACATCGAAGTGGCGAACAGAGGGCCTGCATCAAATGTTCGTCGATACATGGAATGAAGCAATGTCATACATGGCTTGATTATTGTGCATCACGTTGAGGCACGCATCAGTGCATGGCTCAGCGCTGTACCACCACGATGCCCGCAGCATGGCCTCTGAATGCAGTTGTTGCGTTGCCTTCCTGCCATCTTCACCTACTGCTGCCGCTTCACCCGCTTCTGGCTGTGCCACAGGCAGAAAGTTGTGCGGGACCGCAGGCTGTGACGGCAGCAGGCCACTGCTGCTGCTGGCAGGCAGTCGCTGCTGCAGCGGCAGGCGGTCCGCCCACAGGGCCACTAGCGCCTCCAGGCAGTAGCGCAGCGCAGCGTCAGCGCTGCCGCTGTCACCTGAGCGCCTGTGGCCATGTCCTGCCATCACCAAGCATAAGCGCAGCGACAGTTTTATGCGTCAGACCGGGTGATTGACCTGCCTGCCTGCCACAGCACACCACCACCACTATGAGCCTGGTGCTGCACCAGGCATCCACAATGCACATGCGTGTGTGTCTGCGATATCCCAATCCGCGCGGCAGGCTCAAGAGTTTGATTCTCCGCACATGCTGTGCTGTGCTGAGCTTTGGCTCACCGCGGTGATGATCTGGCGCACCCGGCTCAGGTCCTCGTCACCAGCGTCTCCTCGTAGATGGGCACTGCGGCCGCATGATGGAGCGCATCAAGGAGGGGGCAGGGGGGAGGGAGGCAGGGGGGCAGCAGCATGAGGCAGCAGCATGAGGAATGGCAGGCATTTGGCCCATGTCCACTGCGCGGTGTGGGCGTGTGGGTGCAGACGCGTAGCTGGGAGCGCTAGCAGCGCTGCTGGTTCACACAACGCATTGCTTGCACCCTGCACAGCCCCTCACATCCCCGCTCAGCCAGCCGGCAATGCATTGCTGTGCTGCACTCCCTGCACGATGCAAAGATACAGATGAGAGGTCTGGCGAGGGATCCCATTGGAGCTTGATTGTGTGGCACAGCTGACTCAATACCCAGACAGGCAGTTCCGGGTTGCTCACCTTTGAACTCATCCCCACGCAGCAGGTGCATGCCTGGCGGCGCCTCAGCAACGCGCCTTCATAGCCATCATGCCCACTGCTCCAATTCGAAGTGGTGGCGGGCGATGCAGCTGAGGCCACGTCACCACCTGATGCCACATGTGCTGGAGGTTGACAGGGCAGCGGCTGTGGCTGTCCATCCGCGGAGGCGGAGGCGGGCTCTGGCTGTGTTGGCAGCCACGGAGGCGACCGCCGCGATGCCTGCTGCTGCTGCTGCTGCTGCATGCGTTGCCGCTGTTGCTGGTCTAGCAGGCGCTGCTGGTGCGCAAGTCGCACCACGTCCACCACAATGCGCTGGTCATCGTCTGCAAACTGCAACGACACCGCCCGGGCCTGAGAGCCATGCCTCAGGGTGCACCTCACATGCACGCGCCTGCTGCTGGCTGCATGCTGGTGCCTGCTGAGGTCTGCTGCCGACATCAGCACGCTCAACAGCTGCATCGCTTCTACCGTTCGTGAGGGAGGAGGAGGGGGAGGAGGACGGGTGTGGGGGTTCCAGCAGCGGATTGCGCTGCTGCTGCTGGTGCCGCTGCAACCGGGGGGGGCGCTGCTTGCATGACTGCCGGTGCAGGTGATGTGGGTGATGGTGATGGCGGCGGCGGTGATGTTTGGACCCCATGTGCGCTGTGCGCTTCGCTGCCTGGGGGTGGCGCATTTGGCGCAGATGACACAGCCAACCTGCGTAGCGCCGTGCAGCCGAGCGCAGCGCAGTGCCGCCATACAGCAACACAGAGGCAACAGTACGCTGCAGAGCACAGCGCATCGCTGCACACACATGCAGGCTAGAGGCCAACCCCATCAGCTAGTTTATACAGACCTGAGGATGGCATGCAGTGTTGTGAGCATTCATATACCTGTCGGTGTTTGTGTATACGGCGGTGCCGGCCACAGGCCATGCCGCCTTGCATATGGGCAAGTCAACATCCTCATCGTCATCGCTGCTATCGCCACCGTCCTCTACCTTCAGCTTCACCGGCGCTGCTGTGTAGCACATCAACGTCAACAAGCGTGCATGTTGCAGTTGCAGAAACGCTTCAACCTAGCCACGATGGTTTCCTTTGCTCCCACAAGGCCCTTGTACAGCGATCATTGTCAAGCAGGTGATGCGCTGTCCTGTTGTGCCGTGGTCTAACAAACGCACGCCCATACTACAAAACGTATGCAAACGCCTCAAAATTGAAGGCGCTGTACCTGGTGCACCTGCACAGTGCTTTATCCTGGCCTTACAGGGTTCATGCAAACGTAGAGATCATGAACAGCGAGCAGAACACGCGATGTGCTTGTTGCGCTCTTGTCTACAAACGCGCGCCAATGTCTACAAATACGCGCCAACGCCTACAATCGTGCACCGCTGTACTCGGTGAACTGGCCTTTCAACATTCATGAACATTATAATGATCACACCAGTCCAGGGCATCACCTCACAGGGGCGATCGAGGAAAGAGTGAGTCACCACCAAGCAACATGTCGCACCACCTACCATCTACAACATTTACCCAGTGCTGCCGTCACCACAAACACGCATTGCAGCCGCTTCTGCTGTGCGTGCCGCCGGCTTTCCACCTTCGCCCGCTTCCTGTGTTTACGGTGGTGCACCATGCCCTCTGTTTCCCAGCCCTAATGACAGTCAGAACCCTCTTCGACATCCTGCAGGCTGACTTCTCCCACCCGCACTGTAGTCCCACGATACCGCGTGCGTCACTGATGCCTCCGAGTATGTCACCGGTCAGTTAAGCGGTGCAGCATTGCCCTGCCCTCCTGCATGGCGGCTGTAGCGGCTGCATGGTTGGCAATGCTGCGTGATTGGCGGATGCTGCGCCAACGTTGCATGGTCGGTGAAGCTCGCTCTGGCCTGAGTCTGGGCACATGCGGAGAATGCTATATGCCAGCGATAACCCATGGGGAAAGGCGGACGCATAGGAATCACCAGCTACACCAGCACCACCTGCATGACCGGCGCGGCGCGACCATCGCCCGCATTTTTGCAACTCCTACCAACCCTACCCACCAGGCTGCAACCCCACGCACCACCTCCTCATCTTGCACTTCCCGTCGTGCTTGCATTTTCCAATCCTCGCAGACTTCGGCAGCTGTAAGAGGCACCTGCCTCATCTACCTCATCACCAGTCTCCACTCGCCATGGCTGACCACGTGTACGTTTGCTGCCAGTTGACAATGGTTATTTGTCACCAATATCCCTGCCTTTGTTGTCAGCTTGTCTGTATGCATGTATGCAGGAGCACCGCAGTGTACTGGTACGAAATCCAGCACACTCTGCAGCTCGTATATGCAATGTGCATATTCATGCTAATACACATCAGGATGACAATGGAATCCATCTGGCTTGCATAGTTGCATAGCAAATGAATTGACGCGTCATGGCATGCAGCACTAGCAGCACGCACGTACGATATACGATGTGTGTAAGACCATCCTGATCGACCGTTCTGATTAACGTTGCGTTTTTGGTGATTGTTAAGTTCACTACCTGTCCGGCGTCAGATTTTGGCCATCACTGCCTGATCTTGCCATCTCCCCCGTCTCCCTCCCATGCATGTGTGGCTTGGTTCAAGCCCCCGCAAGTGCGGGCCTGGGCCTTCGGCTGCCTGCCCGATCGTGAACAACCAAAGCAATAACATGCAAGCGTTCACCTGCTAGGGTGAAGCATCACGCATTACACGCACCCCCGCCCAGCTCAAGTTCCCCCATTCATTTTTCTCGTTCATTACTCCAAACCCTGCTCAATCGTGACGAAACTGCCTAGTACAAAGCACCAAACATGGAAAACAAGTACTCTGCCCGATGGTGTGGTGTGTTTGCGCAAACCATGAAAGCCTTGCCATATCTCATGCACCTCTTCGTCACAAGCATAGCATGTGCAGCCCTTGCCACAATCACCAGTAATCAGTCATGTCAGCACATGAAAGTAACGAACGAAAGTAGCAATAGTCTAAACAGTTGTAGTAAATGCAAAATACAATGCTTGAACATCAATATGCACTGCATGCGGTCATGCCATCTAGCGTGTCATAGGCCCTCCTCCAAGACAAGCAGGAATAATCACCACATCCAGGCTTGGCTCACACAACACATACACCCATGGACACACTGGGCACGCGCGTGGCTGAACATTGAGCGCATGGCTACATCAGCCCAAGCTACACAGGCAAACGAACAGCACAACCAGTGATCGCCGATAGCATGCTCATGAAAGCAAGGGGCCTTGCCTAATGGTCTTCATCGCTAGAGCCTTGGTCATCTTCTGGCTTGGAGGCAAAATCGGAAGCTGGTGTGGTGGCCTTACTCGCACGGTTGCCTAGAAGGCCACTCTCACCATCGTGCATTGTGCGGTTGGGCTTGGAACCATGGATATCCTGAGCACCGCTCACGTTGCGCTGCAATTTACTTGTCCTCTTGCCCTTGTTTGGTGAAGCGCTTGTCGCACTTACAGGAATGCTTGGGCCACCGGAGGGGTCCTGCGGCTTTTGGTTTGACGCGCCTGCATCCAACACACATATGCAAGGTTTCTTTGTCAACCGTGCGACGAGCTCAAACACCTCACTAAAGTGGAAAATCTTCTTGGTATGGCAATGAAACCCACGTCAACCACTCCCCCGCAGGGGAGAGGATCATTGACACGGCAAACAAGGAGGACAATGCGATGACAAAATGGACTCGTGGTTCTCGTAGCGGGCCTTGATCAGGATATGTATTTGTTGGTTGGCTTAGAAGGAACACCATGCGTATGGTTGCCCTCCATGTCAAGGCGTAAAGTACACATCGCCCACTCCATGTGCAATTATAGCAGTACCCTGGCGGAAACTCTTCCACACCTGTATCATTGTCGACGAGGAGGTGTGAGACCAACCCCTCAATTTCAACCTCCGGTGGGAGCTCGCTCAATACCTTGGCAATGCGGGCGGTCTCACTTTGCGTCCGCTGGACGAAAGGCCTCAACATGAACACCACAAACATGATAGCTAGGACCCAGCTCAGCGCCATCGTCAAGATGTGCAAGGTGTCAACTACCTGCATATATTGAGAACAACCGCAACGTGGCCCGCATGGATAGTGTGTTGTTGGGCAGCGCGGACATTGGTGAACAAGACTCAATCAAGACTCAGCTCAAGGCTTAAGAATGACAAGCACAACTCTAGATTGGCATGCACATTGGGGGGACTGGTGTTGCATGAAACCCCCATTTTCAGCGCTGAAAACGGACGTGATCGGAGCCTGGCCC
Organism: Chlamydomonas asymmetrica; assembly: GCA_001662385.1. Taxonomy (NCBI): domain Eukaryota; kingdom Viridiplantae; phylum Chlorophyta; class Chlorophyceae; order Chlamydomonadales; family Chlamydomonadaceae; genus Chlamydomonas; species Chlamydomonas asymmetrica. The sequence goes on along the minus strand of BDDA01000410.1, from coordinate 33,009 downwards.
ACGACCAGTAACTTCATACATGCATTATATATGCCTTAATGAACCCACGGGCATAGCTCTATTTCGTGGGCCAGGTTCCGATCCCGTCCGTTTTCAGCGCTGAACATGGCACATCATGACGCCGAGAGCGCGCCGCCGGCCACCACAAAACCCCACGCTGACGCTTGTTTTACCATCAATGATGTATACAAACATCAACGCAATACATATACGCCTTCCATGCAGCCAAACGTGGCTTTGGCTGTGGTTTGTGGGGGTATCACCCTGGTTTCGGTGCTGAGAATGGGCGTTCGGTATTCGCAGCCATGGCACAGAACCATAAAAGCAAAAATTCTCAAAGCCCCGAAGCTTGGGCAGGGTAAGTGTTCATAGTTGTGGGCTGTATTCCTGCTGGGTACTTTGCTTCAGGGCGTGTCCAGGCTGTGCCCTTGCATGTTTGAAACGGACACATCGGAGAAGCTGCTGTGGGCAGGCTGTCAGCAGAACTTGTTATCCCTATTACCGGTAACCCTTTTGCTACCCCCATGTTGTTGTCACTGTGGGTGTCAGAACAATCAACAAATGCACGTTCACGTGGCCTGCGCACGGCAAGGTTTTAGGTGTGAGTTACCGACAAGAGCGGCCAAGCTGACGAAAAGCTGAATACCTGACTTGAACACTGTCGGTATTCTACCAAGCACCACCATGCCTTTCAGGGATTGGCTTGGAGAAGGTGTTGGCACATTTTGTGCACAAGCGCGCCTTCTGGGCAGAACTATCTTGCGCTCTCCCTCAAACTGCTCCTTGGTAGCGTACTGGTAACTCCTACATCGTGTTTCCACCATGCAGCAAGTGTGCTGGGCTACCGTGAGGTCCCCTGCGCGTCCTTCCACCAACAACGCCATCACTGAAACCGGGACACGGGAGGCCCTTTCGGCCTGGAAAGAAATATTTTGACCCGTTTAAAGTGTTCTTAACACCTCCAGTAGTTCAGACGTGACCCAACTCCTGCGTTTTCAGGCTCCATCTGCACCTCAAGGAAGCCCAAACGGCTAAGTCAACCACGATTAGCCAATTGCCGCGCCGAACAGGAAAACGAGCGTGTGGATTCTTGCACATGGTATCGGTGTTATGTTAAAACGATCTTAGTCGGTCGGATGGACGTTGCTGGGCTTTTGTCGCGCGCCTGAGCATAGAACCTAATTTTGACCCCCCTCCGGACAGGAGTGCTACCCATGTGATTGGCATGCCACTAAGCAGGTTAGAGGGACCGCGCGAGGTGGAACCGCATCACCAAAATCACACAACCGTGTATCATTGCATGTGGTTGTGCCATAGCCCAACCTGTATGCCGCTCTAGTTTACGAATTTAATACCGGTGAATGCATTTATTTGTAAGCCCAATAGGCAGAAAGCATGGATGAGAAAGTGCACTAGGTGGGCACTCACCGAGTAGCGTTCGTCGATGTGGGTGGTGACCTCCTTTTGAAGTCCAAGCATGCCGTACTGTGACCACATTCAAACAACACGGATGAGCAAGGAGCCGTACTCCACAGGGTGGAATGATGCCACATCAACAAGCTGATCAAGCCAACACTTGGTGCATGCGTTTTACGTGCCGAGCGCACTACACGATTACCACAAGGCCCAACCCTGCAACCCTTCGCGAGTGCATATGTTGGAGGTGTTGATGATTGTGCAAGCTCACCTCAATCAAATTACGTCCCTCGCCCATAATGTATGCCAGTTGTGGTGAACTCATCGTTGCATTTTCGGGGGGACCATTGAGCAACGTCTGCGTTGCACATGGTTTTACAAATAATCCAGTCAAGCATGGCCCGCAAAAGATTTCGAGATATGCACACGTACGTAGTAGGTGACGAGGAATCGCCAAACGATGTCATACCTGCACGTCTTGCAGTAAGCGGTCCACCATGACATCCAGTCCATGGTTGGTAACCTGTCGGCATAAGCCAGTAAAATCAGATACGTCGGACCAACACATGCTCACGGTTTACAGATTATCACAAAGCAACACATGCCCAAATGAAAAGCTTCACTACAATCCGTGCTTGGTAAACCAAGGGCTAGAGCTCACCGCGTAGAACGATTCGTGAGGCCTGGCACACACATCATCATCTCGTCCGTGCACGGATTTTTCGACCAAGTCGGTGTCCATGATGCAACCGTCTTGGCGGAAGATCATGTGCGGTTCGGTGTTACCAAGGTACGATATACCAGTGCCCTGCAAAGCTCAACAAACAAGCAACACGTGTTATCATCATATTGTGTATGTTAAGTATGCAAAGCCAGGGTTGCAACTGCTATCATCAACAATTTGAAAACATGTGTAGCAAGTTTCACACGTTGATCACTTACCCGCATTGCTTGAAACACGGGCTGTTGCCGAGTGGTGGAGTTCGCGCCATATAACAAGACATGGTAGGCTAGCTACACAAGGCAACGTGTACAGGCGGGCAAATAGCGGCGCGCACCGTTGCCAACAAACAAGTCTCAGTAGGTTTCGTAAGGCTGTTGCCGTATGCTCATAGCGATATTGTATATGCGTATACTACTATCCTGTACTATTATCCCGGCTGTCAATTGTCAACCCAATAGGGGCAGTGCAATCCACTTTGAACGATTTACCTGAAACTCATGTAGCTCGGTCGTGAGGTGCGCCGCAACAACGGCCTTGCCCACAAGCGTCGCCGCTGCACAATACTCTAAACTGAACAACACCAATCGGTGCAGGCTGATCAAGCATGTTTGGAGGACAGCCATGAGCTCCAGGACTAAGTCCACCGAATTGAGGAGGTAGTAACCTGCGCGATGTGCGATGCTCATGTTATTGAGCAAGTGGAGAAAGACCCAACAACACGAAGTGATGATCCAAGCCATGTTAAGCAACTGCACAATGGGAGGATCACCTATCGCATATATAACGCAGATCAGAATACCCCATACAATAAATGGCACCAAGAGTTGGATATAGTCCTTGCTGTTATGTACCTGCAAACACAAGCATGTGAAAACACAGGTAAATCAAGTTGCACATTACGTGCACGGTTTGCTGCATTTCAAAGCAAACGAACAAAAGCTTACCAAAGTCCGCCGATGTTGGGCCCGTTTACCCCGTTTGCCATCGCCACTAGAGGACCTGCCCATATCATCTGTGGTGAAACGGCCAGTTAACATCGCAAACAAACCCTGCAGTATATGACACCACAAATTGATGTTATGTTCAAGCGACACATGCAGCTTAAGACACAAGACGCAAGGGCGCGATCGACCTCATCGTGTTAGAGCTATTACCTTCTTTGAGGGCGCATTGTTGTCAGACGTAGGTTGGCTGGGGTGTAACACGATGGTGTTGGTGGGAGGGTCATCATCGTGCAACCATGAGGAGTTGGCCTGTGTATTTTCCTGTTGGTGTGGCTCGTCTGGATCGTTTTCACTCTGCAATACAACCACAGGGCGAGGATGAGGTGAAATGGGGGGCTGTTCAAGATGTGAAGCACAATCAATGTCGCCATGATGAATGTCAGTGTACTTGTGAGATGGTGGTAGGGGCATTGGTTGCATTCTACAAAGCAAACATGGCAATCCCACATGGCACATGATTAATTGAAATCGCTTTGTACCTCACTGTCGCTTCCGTCCTCATTAATTGCAATTGTCTTGGAAGCAAGAGGTCGGATCATGGCCACAGGGACCGCCAAGAAGATACCATATATGCGGTACCGTTGCATCGTCACACGACGCTGTAGCCACCACATGTAGATGACAAGAAGGGTAGCCATGACACACCCCTCCACCACCATGAGCACCAATTGCACAGTGTTGACCTGCAAAGTGGCGGAGGGGCCAAAGGATGGGCGCCAAACAAAACAAAAAAGGGGGCATTGGTTGTAAGAGCTTTGTTTATTACCCTAATGCCACAACAATGAGAAGATTGCAAAGCATCAAACTGAAGAATGCACTTATATATTGCTTGCCTTGTCGGAAGAAGCCAAGCTGTGTTGCGACATCGACAACAATAGCTCACGGTATCCGCTGCGCACAACGAAGCAAAGAAACCAAGCATGCACGGCTCACTAGAATGGGTACGCATGTTTACACCACACACTGTTAGGTTCAAGGCTGATTAGCAAGCACGACTTACACATAGGCGTCAGCGGGTGCATTCGATACAACGTAGCGCCATGAATCGGTCCAGCTTACACCACCCAAAGTGTCATACAAGCCAGTAGTGATGTATGTCGAGGAGTCAATGGGATTGGAAATTGGAGTATTGTTTGCTTGAGGCAATACTCCACCTGCAAAGGCACTTGCATGACCACATTGATCGGTCAGCAATGTGCTACCACAAAGCATGTACAACCACGAAGATCGACTTGGCAAATGAGTATGTGAGTTTCGCACCTGGCCCAACCAGACCCTGAAACGCACGATTTACAAGGCTGTAGGTGGGTCCGACTCCACTTGTCAATGCTAGGGCTGGAAGGGATGTGGAGTTTGACCCCGCACCAATCTCATCATGCGTTGTGGATAGCCACAGGTCCATGGAGCTTTTGTTGGACATAATGTTTGCAGCAATGTCCGCCGCTATGGCATACTTCTACAAGGTTTATGCATCAAAGTAATCAGGGTGTAAGTGGTCGTGGCAAGGTGGCCGGGTGAATAAGCGGAGAGAGTTAGCGTGCACTGACGCATACGCTTAAGCCCAAAAGCAACGCACCTTCGCATTATGTTGCACGTATTGTGCAGCTTCGCATATTTTTGTGCCGATGTAGAACAATGACGCTGTCGACGTCTCAATGTGTGGGGGAGACACACTGCATGCATCAATGACATGGCATGCCACCAACAAGTGCATTGTAACAAACTGCATGTGTGCCTATGCACATTTAGAGGGAATGCGAGCAAGAGGGTGGGGTGGGGGGAGGGTGGCTCTTGTTGGGAATGGGCTGCAAGGTGGGAAGCGGAGTTTGAGCCGCGATGACGAGCTCAGACACACAGGTGGGCCAAGGATGGATGGTGGTGTTGCTTATTGTGCTACAAGTGCACTTGACAACAATCTCAAAATCATGCATCACAAACCCTTGACAATGACTTGGCCGCTGTCGACATGATACATTTAGTACGTTATCACCGCCACCTAATCTCACCTGAAATACGAGTCTTGTTGCCGATTGGCATAATTCCAAATGTGCGAAGGCAAGTCAGGTTGATACCGCTCTCCAGAAACGATATCACCATTTCCATAGGCTGCAAAAGGTGTGTACATATCAACATCGTGAGATTGGCGGCATTGCATGCTTGCCCGAGATGAAACCCTAAACCCCTAGTGACAACAGCTTACGAAGGTATCCTGAGGTGTGGGCGCTTTCAAATTTTGTGATGGTTTTGTCCAAGAGATCAAGGAGTGGGTCAATATCGTTTGGAGTGGTCCAGGGTGGAACCACCGGAAGTAGTGTGCTCGGGTATAATGGGTAACGTAGCTTTTGAAGGCAGTCCAACTGCACATGAAGTTTACAGGTCCAATGTCAGTATTCACTTGGCAAGATTTAATAAGCACCCGTCAAGTGGGCTTGTCATCAAAAATAGCCAACACATTGCTCCATACGTTGCCTTACCTGAACAAGTTGTGTCGTCACTTGATGCATACTCACAGCACCGTCTCCAATGGAATGCATTTGGTCCACAAATTGCACCTGCAGAAAGTTTGAAACACGCCACACTGTGAATACATACAGTAATTCCTTAGGCTACTTACAACTGCGTGTGAAAGCTGTGGCACACGCTAAAAACAGGCAATTTACCTGTTGGTGCAGCAAAGTCGTGAGCAATGCGAACGAAACCAGGTTTGTAATCACTTGCGCCACATTTGCCAGCAATGCCTGAATCCATATATCCAACGGGGGGGGCGGGGGGTACATGTAAGACACCCACACCCACAATTCTAGCAGTAATCTTGGCGAAAGCAGCAGGTAAAACCACAACAACCCGCAACAAGTCGGTACATTGCACACCTGCCATTTGAATGCTAAAGCTGGTCGTTGAATGATCGGAGAGCTCAGTATATTTGCTAGCTTCTTAAACCTCTTCCCACGACTACAACACGGCAATGAAGTTAACATCATAACATGTTGAGTGTTAGACACATGCCGTGCTTGAGCCACATATGCTAGATAGCAAATGTGAGAGAAACACAAACATCACCCACAAGCATGTACCGTTTGAAAACGGCCATTGCAACGCAACGCACACAAATCCACACATCCCTTACCGATAGTCAGTTTGGTGCCCAGTTGTGTTGCCATCCAGTTCTTCTGCCGTGCTCATGCCGCTTCCGGTGCTGCCAGTCTCATCAACATCGTTCTGGCTTGCATTATCATCCATGTGCGGTGGCCCTGCAAAAACATGGTACAGCAACTGATGCATTCACGTTGTGACATTTAAGGGCCTTTTCACACTAGGGGCCAAATTTAAGTGTCAGGATTGTGCTAGCATCCAAGTGCGCCGCTAGCGCCGCATTACCTTTGCTTGGTTGGTGGATGTTGCGCAAGTCATTCCCCAATGACGGTTTGCCAAGGAGCACGCTGGGTGGCAGCGGCGAGTCTCGTGGTTGACCATCATCAACACCGTCCATCATGTTAGGTGGTGCTTCGGTGCTGTCAATACTTATTTCGCGTGTTAGCCCCGTTGGTTCGTCATCCACATGTGCAATGAGGCTTGAGCGGCGGCTGCGACGCGTCGCCGTGGGTGCTGTAGGCATCATAGGTGTGATGCCTGGCGATAGCACCGACATAATTGGAGACATAAGCGTGCCTTTTGCATCCGCCCCCCGCCCATCAACGCGATATGGTGTTGTTGTTGCAGAGGGCGACGGGCTCATCATTGGAATTTGTGATGCAAGTGGCGTGACCAAAGCTTGGACATGCTCAAGCGGTGGCAATGGAGTTGTGAAACCCAACATGGATTGCGCGTTTGCAACTGCGGTCTTTGACAAGATTGTACCACCATCACCGTCGTTGTTGTTCATTGCAAACTCGTCAGCAACCAGATTGGAGTGCATGCTTGTGGTCGAGGTTTGCACATGTTCAGGCGCTTCCCGGATGTCGTGGTGGCTTGGCTTCAATATCTGACTGCTATCAAGCTCAATGTGTTTCCATTTGGTGTCAACGCCTCCGTGCAAATGTGCGAGTGAGTTTGGCCCTTCACCGGCATGTTCCCCAAACCGCTCCTTCGACGGGATGATTGGTGTGAGGGTATTTGCTGTCAGCTCCACGATGCGCACGGTTGTGCTCACGGCATCGCCAACCTCGATTCCCTGTGCATGCAATGCAAAACAATCTATGTGAGCCATTTGCAAACAGTAGGAGCTGACAATGACATTCCAAACGCTTAAGTGTGGGAAACAAACATTGTACTGGTTTGCGAGGATGATCGCAAGTGTGTACGACAACAACATTACCTTCACCTTATGAGTGTGTGGCAAGCAAACGACACACAGAAAAGTGCCATGCAAATTTATGCACCCCGAACAATGCAATACAGAATTCTCACTAACCTCTTGTTCACCATGTTGACCCAACAACAATGTGTCATCCGTGTTTGTTGAGGATTCGTCACACGTGGGCTCCGGTTGTGCAACAATAAGGGGATTCTGAGGGCCGATGGCGAATGTGGATGCCATGGTTGTCATGTTGGTGCTCTTCAAGCCCATCCGTACCTCATTGAGTGTATCACGATCCGCCGGCAGGTTAAGATTGCTAATGCTACCATCAGGAAGAGATGTAGTTGACAAGTTACTCTTCGACCGAGTAACCCCAATAACTTGTTGCGATCTTATGTGGCGATGTTGCTTGATGAGTGGTGCCAAGGAAGCCAAAATGCTGGATCTCCATGTGACTCGGGTTGCTTGATATGGCCGAATTACCAAGTAGTACCTACACATTGAAGCAACCAATGTGTCACTGTTTGCATGAGGATTCGCAACATGACATCCGGAAGGCAGCCTAGGCAGCAGCCCACACTCACGCGCAAGGCATCCCATCGTTGAACACTTGCCAACCGTGGATTGTGGTTCCCTTTCCATCACCAGAAGTGCTCTCACCTGTTGTTCGTGCTCGAGCCGTCTTTCACCACAGCTTGAACGCCCAATGGTAGTGGTGCACCGTCGGCATGTTTGCCAGCACACTCCAACATGTTACCCAACTGCAGTGTATAGTGCATCGCAACATAGAGTAAACATGATTAAACCAATGCAAGCTAGTACCAACCGAAATGGTGCTATTAAAGCATTATATTATCGTGTTCGGGGTGTTAGACTTGGACATTCCCCTTTCGTTGCGCTCAGGACTTCGCCTGAATACATGATACAAACACACATCGGGGAGCGTGCCCCCCTTGACACACTGACCTTCTTTGATGTATGAGAGTTACTACTCTTCAAGGATGCTCGCATGGGCTGTTTGGATGTGGGCGCAAGGAGGGCTGTGATATCGTTTTGCGCACAAGCTGGTAGAGAAACGAAGTTTGAAATGTGACGCTTCACAAGCGAGTTGCTTGGCACACCGAACAGTAGACCTGCAATGAGCAAATTGTCAACACAACCCTCAACAAGTGTGTGCAGACATTGTATGGCATTGGCTCATTTGTGTGCATCGTATACTTGCATCAACATCGTAAACACTGAGTATGTTTACTATGTTACGTCAATCGTTGCCAACAAACATGAATGCACGTGGCAGTGACATCCTTACCAACAGGCATAAGCTCGTCGAAAACCGGGGCGCGGATATTTCCGCCACCATCCACCTCCAATACAGCGTTGACCACGTTCGAGCGCCACAAGATAACACGGATACGCGGTCCCCTGTTCAGTTTGTTTAATGCAATTCGAAGGCAACCTAGACATAAACGTGATAGCAAGATGACATTGCGTAATGTTGTTGCATGCGTCTCAACACTCAAGCGATGTGAGGTGCTCCAACACCGTAACAACATTCATGCTACTTCTGTGTATTCACCTTGGTTGAGGTTGGTCTTGGACATCTGATTTCATGTCACGTTGCACCGCCTGGTCTTGATTGGGTCGGTGCGCGGTATCGTTCATGCTTTCGGAGCTAGACCTTTCCCTCGCCTCGCCCCCAGTTGCTTCATTATCATCCTGCACCGCCAAACCAACAGTGTACACACCCAACGCACGATATTATGCAAGCTCAATCCTTCTATGATGGTGAAGATTTTCATACGAATGTTGTTGATGCAATTCAAGTTGGCAATTCAAGTTGATCATCCTGCAAGGTGATAAATCGACCACGCGCAACTGCACCAAACTTACTTGGAGTTGGCCTGTTGACAAGGCATCCTTTGCAAGCGGTGCCAGGCCATCCGGCAAATCTGAGGTGCCAGTAATGCCAGACATTGAGGACCAGAGGTTGTCTCCAAGTGATTTTGATCTAGAGAAAAGAACCCCTAAGAGGCTGCTCTTACGGCGGCCAGTCTGCGATGGCACCATCGGAGGTGGTGGCAACACTTCCGATGGTGCCAAAGAAACAGTCCTTGTCTCCGGGAACTGTTGGTCGGCCTCGCCAAGTTTTGGCATAACGCGATTGCGACCGCCGAATGATGCACCTAGCGTTCTCATGAGCGTACCCAACCATGGTTGCTTCGGTTGAGCTGGCTCAGCAGTGAAACCAGGTTGTGATGTGGCGGCCCGAGAGAAGTGCAGACCGCTTGTTGAGTGGTGCGGCTTTCTTGGCGAACGTGATAAGGCATCTGATCCAATAGAGGTGGACGATGTGAAGGGTTGCAATGGAGAACGTGGGTTTTCATACGTGTAGGTAGAGGCATCTGGTTCCCCTGACATACCATATCCCACACCAGTCGCACAGACATTATTCCGTGTAGGCCACCGTGCCATCTTAGGTGGGGTCTCGGTGTTGCCGAAAGTGCCTGACGCTGACAATGGTGAGCCAAGAGATTGTTGTTGTTGCCCGGTTTTTCCCATGTACCCCTCAACGTTGCCATCATCATGCACACTGTTGTTGTCGCTGCGGATTTTGCTGGTGTCGATGGGGAAGCCTTGCCCGTATATGTTGTGCGCTGCAAAGTCGCCTTGCTCATACTGTGGGTCCCTTGTCGCATCGGGCGTGACTTGAGTAGGTCCTATGAAAGACCGTCGACGGCCACGAAAGAATGAGCGTTGCCGTTGCGATGGAGCAGTAGGAATAGGCGAAGAGAGGTTGGCAGGCAAGCCCACACCCTTATGCGTTGAAAGCTGGGATGAGCGTTGCAGTGGAGATGACACTGGAGTTGATGGAGTGTTTGCCCGTTTGTAGGAAGGAGATGCTGGATTTGCTTGAACCATCGACCGAACCAAGGAGCCGGACCGGGGAATAAACGGTGAGGTTGGGTCTTGCAAGCGTGCATGACTGTAGCTATCGGCTTGCTCAAGAGGCAACACCGCCGTGTCACGTGCATTGACTGGCTTGCCCAACGCGTTGCCCAATGATGGATTAGATGGATTTGTCGGTTGGGTAGCACTAGGAGCAACGGCAGCAACTACGGGAGAGCTGGTGTCCATCTCAACCTACATTGGGAAATCACATGTGTGCAAGAAGATGTGGTAACTCCCAACATGCGTAATCATCACATGCAACTGCATGACAATTTGGAAGCAACGATGAGGACAACAACGTCACGTTGGTAAACCGAGGATACCTGCATGATCGCTCCACAAGTCTGCTTGGCTAGCAGGGCTTTCCGTATGGGCCCAGCATTTTGCACAACGTGTTCATGCACCGGAGGCATGACATTCACCCGCCAAGCTGCCCCCCCAGCTGCCATCGACTGCATGGTAACAAATTGCCAGCACAAAAGCACAAGCGTTGTTAGTTGCAGCCCATTGTGGAACCAGTATTGTGTACAATGGCACGTCGTGAGGGTAACCTCTATTGGTGTCATGAAAACACATGTCACATTCAATCTTGATCACCCGATGTGGCTGAGGTGTACACGTAGTACAAGTAGCACAAGCTCACATACCTGCGTAGCCAAGAGAACGAGGAGGTCCGTGACAGACAAGTCATCATCATCACCGGTGACCTGGTGTGATGAATCCGTTTTCCTGGGGCTAGCCAAGGTTGCATTCACTGCTTCTGCTTTGGCACAAAGCGCTGGGACGCTGTGAGATATGCTCCGACCAATTAGGAGTTCTGGCTTGAACCCAAACAGCGCGGCTGGGGTGTTGCTGACCTGCGAAGTTGGAAAGTCCAGGCATTCCTGCTCTCAATACTCAGAAGGTGCAGTCAAGATCTAAGTGACCCGAGTCATGAGCTTCACGCATGGTCCACACGTTTCTGGCAACTTACGCGGTTCTTGGTGCAAGTCGCTCATGATGGCGTTGAGCCAACTGCGATATTGCACATGCAATGGCATTTTGGCACACCGTGTGTGCGGGCATACTAGGCATACCTCAAGCACCACACCAGTCTCAGCGTCTACCACACATTCCAGCCGTCGCTCCTCTCGCGCCTGCAAGGGTACGTGGTGATGAGCACAGTGAGATTGCAGTGATATTGGCTGTGGGCCACTTGCAATGGTTGCAGCAGGGCAAGCGGGGAGAACACGGAGCTCGATTGGTGCCCTCAAATAGACAATATGTGTTCTGCTCCACGCTGCTAAGTTGAGCCATGTTAGCCAAACCTGCTGTATGGACGACTGCTTGACGGATACAATGTGTTTGAGCTCTCCCTCTTCCTCGCAAGACTTGATGTCCAGCCTGGACACATTTGTAAGGAGCATGCGTGCGTCAGTTTGCTGGCCAGTGTTCACCACCTACACCATCAGTATCCTCAAGGACAATCGCTTCTCCGCTGCTCTCCTTCACAACCCCAAGCCAGCATACATGCAACATACATGTCAGCTCATACCGACAAGCGAAGGATGGCGTCAACGATGTACAGCAACACGCACCGGTAATCGAGTTGTATCATTGTCGATGCATGCAAACAATGAAGCAAATGGATTGGGGTACGGCTTGGAATAGCCTAATCATTGTTGTGGAACTTGTGGCCTGGTTCCAAGACCAGACTTACTTGTAGTATGCTTGGGTTTTGGGTGTGTTGCCCAGCAACATGGTGAGGCCAGTGCGACAGCTCGCTGACGGAATTCCTGCAGTGACAAAGCATGCACACGGCACATGTCGCACTTCTCAGGCATGCATGCGGCCTTGAGTGCATGCATCAGCGCAAGCATAGTTGGTTACATGTGAGATATGCAAAGTAATCCAGCCTTTGACAGTAATCCACAAGTTGCGGCTTGATCTAAACCATGCACACCTGCAGTGTTGCCGTCGACGCTACGGCCAAACTCAATGTTGCTTTGAGAGTGCCTGGTGGTGCTGGCGCCGCCAATCACAAGTGTCTTGCCCGCACATGCTTGATCTTCCCCGCCGCTGGCAGTGGTCACAGGCGTCAAGCCCTTGGACGTATCTGGCAGCCATGGCTGGGGAATCGTCACACCGGACATGCGTATGATGTCCTTGTAATGCGCAGGTGTATGAAGCAGCGACCACGGCTGCGGCAAGATCTCGCTCAGCTGCGTCTGGTTGAGCAACGCGGGAGTGGAGCCCAATGCCGCGGCGAGATTGGCAGTGATGTGCCTGAGGTCATCAAGCACCAACACGGATAACGGCGCTCAGTTGCAAGGCTTGTTGTGGTTGGCATCGCATGCACGGACGCCTAAGCAAGCTGATGCGTGCACTCATACCCCAACCCGATAATAGTGAGACTGTTTCGCCAAACTTGCAGCACATACATCGCCAGCGCAACAGGTCACTTATTGGTACATACTGGAAGACTGCATCACTCACTTGATTCGGCCCTTCTCATCCACGAGGATAAGGTTGGCACCATTGTTGATACGCTGAATCACACCGCGGATCATGGTCTCGGTGCCATGACCGGTCAACGTAAGGGTGATGGAGACCTGCATACATAACAGTAACGGAATGCCGGAAAGTCTGATTCCCATCAGCTGTCAACATAGCGATCGCCCGTCGAGTGTCATCACGTGGCATATATCACGTGGCATATATATACTGACCTCGACCGGGTCTGAGTACTTATGTGCAAAATTTGCCCTGGGTAGATGCCACACTTGGTCCTGCGTCTTTAAGCTGGATTCTGCTACTGCGCTGATGTTGTAGTTCGCTTCGTGGAAGCAGTGCAGAAGCCTGCGGGGCAGGGGTGGACATCATGCACGCAAAATAGCAGTGCGCGCACATTGGTAAGGTTACGCGTTACGGCTAACTCGTAAGCTAGCCGTGCAACGTTGGGGTTCAATGGGTTTGCGTCCGCCCATGCTGCATGATCAGGGTATACTTTCATATACATTTACACGGTAGGTAACCAAAGCAGTGCACATGTCACACTGACAAGCATCCGGTACATGGATCGCATACAATATGCACATGCGCATGTGCAATTAGTGCAATGTGTACAGGTGCAGTTCGACACGCACTTACTCTGTCATCTCCTCACACTCGTACACCAGTTCTCCAATGCGTGCCCCAGCGCAATCGTCGATCGTGTACCCAAACCAGTCGCAGAACACCTGGTCCACGGCCACCACTGTACCCGAATGCAGCATGTAGATCTGCGCCTGTTCAGCTTCTTGAGCCACGGGCTGCAGCGGATGCGGCAAGGAGCACACAGCGGGTGCGTTGTGAGAAGTTGGTGTGTTTGCCATTGACATGCACCTGCAGTACGTCACAAAGCAGCATCTCCCCAAGCAAGACATGACAGGTTGACACACGCAGGTCCTGCTGCCCATCCTGCCTCCTAGCCTCACCTCCAGCACTCCCATGAACTTGGTATCCTCGCTGGTGCTCCCCGACACTTTTGTGACCGCCAAACGCATGTTGATCACATAGCGGTCCTTGTGCAGGACAGGCACACCAGGAACCACCTGCATGAATATGTAAAATTACAGGGCGCACAGGAAATAAAAACCGATGATCCAGACCAGCATTAGGAGCACCACACGATTATGTTGTAAGCAGTACAGGTGTTGGTAGTGTTAGCTGGGTGTTGGTTGACTAGGCGGCATGCGGGCCGGCGTGCGTGCGTACCGTGTTGAGGATGTGGTCGCGCCCGGTTTGCACGTATTGGCGTACGTAGCGATTGTGTCGCTGGCTGAATGGTGGCGGCATGAGGACGTTGACATTCTTGTTATCAAGGTCGCCCTTGGAAAATCCCAGCAGGGTGCATGCGTTCTGCAAAGCGCAAGCATACAGATTGATGCTTACAGGGTGTGGTAGGGCTGGCTGGGCTATCTGGGCCCAACAAGGTGTTGCAGTGGTGAAAATAGATAGTTCAAGAGGTTGTTGTGGCCGTGCACGCACATGCCGTGCAACAACACCAGCAGGAAAAAACTGCACCACTGTGCCATGCTCGCCTTGTTCGCCATGGTGATGATTCCAGATGTGTTGATGATGATGACGGCGTTCACGCGCTCATCGACACGATGCAGCAAGCGCTGAGCGTCACTGGAGGCACGCGCTGCGTTGCTGCTTGGCATTCCGCCGCCCTGGCCGCCAACACCGTTGGACACGCTTTGCCCATTGTTCTCCTCGTCGGCTGCCTCAATCTCACACTGCGCAGCCTGGTCGTGGTCGGCAGACTCCTGCATGGACAAAATGCAGCCGCCAGGTCTCAAGTCAGGGCGGATCTTGTGTGTTTAACAGGCGCCTCGATCATTATGACGTGGAAAGTGCTCAAGTGCGTGTGAGTGGTGGACCTCTGTGTTTAGGAAAACCAGGATCAGTGTACCATGTTGCGGGATGGCGGCAGTTGCCCTCCCAGCCCTACCGTGTGGCTAGCGTGGCCACGCACAATAAGGCAGCCAGCCAGCTACACTATCACAAATCAGCGCACCATCACTCTTTTGCCACTTACCTGCAGTTTTTGGGCTTCTACGTAGTACTTGGCAGCACGCCAGGGGTCGTTCACCACGTGCTCGATAAAGCGTGCATAACTGCAGGACGGTGGCGAGCGAGCGTTAAGCCGCGGTTGAATACGAGTAAAGGACCAAGAGCATTATACGCTTGCGGATGGCAGCCACAGCAAAGCTGTCCCCTCGCCAATCTTCTTGCTGGGAGATGCCCGCATCAACCCTCTCTAACGAGTGATGAGCGCATCATCAGAGCACCGTGACCTCGCTAGCTCGGAGCCACTAGATGCGAGCGGGCTGCGGTGTGCGGTGTGCGCGCTTACCTCTTGACCAGCTTGGCGTTGGTGGGGTAGCGCTGCAGCACCTGGCGGTACGCCGCTTCCGCACGCTGCACCGACCTGTCGATCTGCATGTGCGGCAAGTTATCGCAATGGCAGTCACGCTGAGCGGTTTAAACCGGTTTCAATCCGCGTGGAGATCAATTACCGGCACTCTGCGCCGCAGGTATTTTGCCGCGCCACATTGCATCACACAGCAACTCATATGCAGCCACGCGTTTACCTGGTTCAATGCATTTGCCAGGGTGGTGAACTTGACCTTGCTGTGCAACAGCGCCTGCCAGAACAAGCGCTGAGCCATCAGCGCCTGCTTGTGGGCTTGGATGGCCGTCCTGCAAGCGCGCGGAAAGCGCACACACGCATGAGCACACTCAGACGCACGCATGGCAGCACCACTCACAATCCACTCCCTACAACCCTTACACACCAGGTAAGCCGCTTTGTTTGGACGATAAGAAACAAGCATGCGTGCATGCATGCAGCCAATGGGCATTATGATTGCTCACCGGTGGTGTTTCTGATACTCCACGTAGCTCATGAGGTCCACGCTGTTGTCGCCGGCGCCCTTGCTGCTGCGCCGCTGCAGGTCCTCCTGCTCCCGCACGAAGATGGCAAAGCTCTCCAGCCACCCAGGTGCAGACTGCTTGGCGGCCTGCAAAAGGGATGAGCGTATCGTGTCAGCACAAGACGATTCACGAAACTAGGACGACCTTGCTGGCAGCACGTTGTCGTGGACAAGTCACACGCGCAATCAATTGAGTAAATGACAGCTTGGCATTGTGGGCGGGTGACGGAGGTCGCACCTGCAGCTGGCTGAACCCAGTCTGTGTGTTGTCCATAACGTCGATTAGGTAGTTGGAGTACAGGATCATCATGTTGGCCCTGCATGCACATTGCACAAACAACAGCATGATGGTGACATGGACCTTCCAGCATGGCAGTTGTAGTGTGATGAGTGCATGTCGCTGCCTGGATCCCATGTGCTGCGCATGAGGCCGACAAACCAACATCAAGGAGCGGCCTCAAGAGGATAAGGATTACAATAATGCTTGTCTTCCTGTGCAGACGTTTGGCTGGCATGCCAATCACGCACGCACGATGCACGATGCACGCGCGCACGCACGCACGCACGCACGCGCGCACGCACGCACGCGCGCACGACAAGCGGTTGGCGCACCTGGAAGGGAAGAGCTGGACACCCGCCTTCATCATGGCCTCCCCCTCGCGCACAGCATTGCGGTCCAGCACCTCCTGATACTGGTCCACCCAGCGCCTGCATACGTACCAGACGCACGCCCAGGGCAACACACGCACGTAAACTGACCGCAACGGTTCCAGTGGACGGGCTTACCCCCGC
>BDDA01000410.1:3412-15479 GCA_001662385.1 Chlamydomonas asymmetrica | reverse complement strand
TGCCCCCGCCCCCCTTCACGACAGCCAGCCATAACAATCCTTCATTGATCGATTGCATTGCAGTGCACGCAGGTGGCCAACACCCAGGCCCAGACAATGTTGGCTGCCACGCACAGGCCCAGGGTGAAGGCACTGGCAGCTGCCGCAACGGCGCGATCACTCACTCACCGGCACACGCGCGCTGCAATCTCGACCTCTCGGGGGTCATGGAACTTGTAGATGCGCCGCGCCTTCTCCCCCGGAGCAGCGTTAGCAAACCGCTGACGCACATGCCTGCACAGGAGCGAACGCAAATCAGGCAAGCAGTAGTGGTCACTTTTCTGCAGCGTTCTAGCATACACTGTTCTAGGGCGGCAACTGGTTCCATGTACCATACATTTCACCCCAACACCCACATATCACATAACGTCGGCACAGTGCTTGTTTGCCAACACCCATCGATTAGTGAAGCAGAAATGCATTTGGGATTTGCGGTTTTCAGGATGATGGACTGGATGATGAAGTACCGTATTGGTCCGTTGTACTGGTCAGCAACATTTGGTCCCCACAAACCTGCTCCAGAAGTAGAATCTGGCCCAGCACACGATTCCCCACAGCACACACACTGGCGCCAGGAGGTATAGCGTCAGGCGCGTGATCCTGGTAGACCAGTCGCCCCACGCAGGGTTCGTTAGCTGCCTGTGTTTGTCAGCGTACACATGTCACACACCACCACAATTTCAAGTCAGGCACACCAGGTCACACACCAGGTCACATACACACTCAGCCGGCAGAGCACCTGACGTATAGTATGGAACAGGAACGCCGCGGAGTGTCCGGGACCACATTCCTGCGGGTGAACGCACACGCCTCCGGCGCGTGGGTTCCATGGCGTTGGGAGCTTGCATGCAGTGTGCTATCAGCGTCTGTGCATTGTGTGCAGACTGTGCTGAGTGAGTGTCCCACCTTTTGCCGTTAAAGCCAAACTCGAGGACTGCGCTCATGATCGCCACGAACTGGATGCCCCCGTACAGTCCAACCTGGACGTTGTTGACCCATGCAACCATCTTGGGCACCTGCATTGGGTACCAGCAGCATGATGTGAAGGTGCGGTGTCATGTGTGCAGGGCTTCATTGGCTGGTGAGTGGCGTCGGCGCACGAGGCGTGAAGGCTGCACTACGAATGGATACATGTGCTGATCATCACTCTGGGTGCTCCCAGCCGGCCTGCTCCCCACCAAGACCCCATGCTTCCACGTCACAACTATGCAACCTTATCACTGCAGTCATCACGCACGCACGCACGCACGCACGCACGCGCGCACAACGTACCCAGTACAGGTATATCCACAGTAGCCAGGTCGTGAGCAACACGCTGAGCACAGCCGATAAGCGTGGCATGCCGATGCCATACTGGATGAACGTCAGGGCGATTTTGATTATGAACGCCTGCGTTGATTTCCAAAGCAGCGTTCAATAGCAACAGCAGCCAGGCTCAAACCGTCAGCATACAGCGATTCACCTGGGGCGCGCGTATAGCGCATATTGATCTGTCAATCTGGTCAAGCCGCTCAGCAGTCAGTGAATACAACGGATTCCCCCACACAGTCTAGACTGCACCAGCTTCTTACCTTCACCTCCACACTGCTGTTTGCGTTCGCCAGGAGAGATTTATCAGTTGGGTTCAGGTCAAAATCGGCCATGAGCATCAACGCGGCTGAACCTGACAGGAAGGAATTATTCAAGCAAGTGTGTCTTAGGCAGGGACGTAGACTATGAGCACTGGGTTGGACGTGTATGCCATGGCCCAGCTGTCACCTGGCTCACGACAACATACCCTGCTCACAGCTGGCATGTGTATCGCAGCCAAGGAACCAATTACGATGCTCTTTTGCTTGCCTGGTCCCCATCTGGGGGGAGCATGGTGATACGCTCCTGATGTAACATAACCAGCAATGGTGCTCAAGCAAGCCAATTGCAGCTGGCGTACCCAGGGAGGGCCAGGGATAGCCGATCAACACCCACCGACAGGCAGAGGCATGAATGCATGTGGTGCTGCACGCTGCAAGTGCGCATGCACTTCATTAGAGTGCTTACCCACAAACACGATAAAGCTGACGGCCGCCACAACCAGGTTGATGACGTGCGGGAAGGTAGCGCACGCTGTGTCGCAGCGCACGTGGGGGAGCAATCAGTGCAAGGCACACAAGTTGTTTGATGAAGTCAGTGGCTGTGAAAACAACGCATGTCCACGGCAGAGTCCATTATGGGCTCTAGCAACACAGAAATTGAGGACAAGTACATCCAGGTGCCATCCACAAACTCATGCTCTGAGAGTCTGACATCAGCCCAACTGTGCGTGTCTCCCGCCGTGCTGCTTGTCCTGGTAATGCCAGCACATGCACAAATATCATTACCGCTGATTGTTGTTAACGGGAATTTGCACGGCTGGTTGCATGCAGCTGCACTAGCGGCACCACCCAGGTGCAACATGCACACTCTCACCGCCAGGCGACATGCTGCTTGTGCGTGCTCAGTCGCTCACCCATATCCGGATAGTTTTGAAGGTAGCCACGCAGCTGGCGCGGGTATCCGACCAGGTTGCAATTGAAGGGAACCTGCATGGAGGATTGTTGATCCCACACGCATGGTAAGGCCGATAAGCATGAATACTACATACCCCATCAGCACACTGGCTGCCAACTTGTTCGCATAGGTAGCGCAGGCAGCTGCGGTGACAACACAGCCCCACGCGTGCCTCATAAACGCGCACAGGACGGCCGTTCCCACCAGCGCGTTCATGACGTACGTACCTGGAAGAGCGTCAAGCTGGCCACATCCAGCACTTGGAAGAACAGGATGGCATACACGCGCAGCAGCTGGATGGGCCTGCATTAGGTTGCGATTATGTATCACAGGGCAAGCACAACATGCTATTCAGACACTGGGCTTGGTGCCGATGCGCACAGACCGGCAACAGCCTGGGCCATGGGCGCATACATGGTGTGCATGCTCTCTGAGGTGCAG
Source organism: Chlamydomonas asymmetrica (assembly GCA_001662385.1). Taxonomy (NCBI): domain Eukaryota; kingdom Viridiplantae; phylum Chlorophyta; class Chlorophyceae; order Chlamydomonadales; family Chlamydomonadaceae; genus Chlamydomonas; species Chlamydomonas asymmetrica. The sequence goes on along the minus strand of BDDA01000410.1, from coordinate 12,473 downwards.
CGTGTGTGCGTATACGGGTATCATGAGCCTCTTTATGCGAGTGCATTGTGTGTGGGCAGTAGGTTAGGTGGGGAAGGTGGGGATGGGGGTGGGTGGGTGTGCACAGAAGTGGCCCATACAAGGGAAGCACATAAGCTGCCAGGTATGCATGGCACTGTGCGATGCAGGAGTAGCAGCAGGCAAGCACAACTGGCCAGAAGTGCATACACGTATACAGCACCCCACACTCACCAGACGTACGGGAAGCTGCGGTTCTTGAAGCACCACGCCACCCACAGCGACAGCCCCACCATCACCGCCAGCAGCCCCACCATGGCGTACAGCAGGCCCGCGTAGAAGGTGTAGCCCTGCAGGAACACAGCAAGGCAAAGCGACCACAAGCAAGGGGGTGACGCTGGTGACGCACCACACACCACACACCACACACTCGACGCACGCTTGTTCGCTTTGCAACGCCCCCCAGGTCAGCTCAGGCACCTCGCTCGTCATCGTCAGGTCCAGCCTCTATCATTATGCATGCGCATATACACACTGTATGTGCACACGGGAATCACACGGCATGGCCCCATGGGCGCCGCTTTCTCACACACTCGGCGCAGTGCGTCAAGTACCGTACAAACAGCACAGCCGGCCTAGTCAACTGGCACAGTACTTCTGCAAATGAGTGATGATTCATGAGCGAGAGGGGAGGGTGGGCTGAGCCAGTTGGGGGCAACGTAGGGTGGCTGCAAGGATGCTGGCCGAGAAGATATGAACGGCGCAGTAAATCGCAGATTCGCAGGTATGTGGTTATGTTTGGATGCCTACAGAGCGAGTTGCAGGAGTGTGCGCGTGTGGTGGGTGGTGTCGCATCCACTCACCATGGGCGCAATGAAGTTGTCAAAGTTGCCGATGGCGCCAATGACCTTCCACAGCCTGCACAAATGCAGGGGGAAGCCATGCGTGTGTTGGCTGATCAGGCTCTGTGCACGGCGATGCACGATTGAGTGTTCCCTGTTCAGGCATTGTTGTGTGTGTACGGGGCACCTGCTGTACACCGCAGAGGAGCAACAGGAGAGAGATATTGCTGGCCCACATTTCAGGACCACGATACTGCAGCAAAGCACCTTGGATGTGGACACTCCCATGCAATTCAACAGCCCCCCGATCTGAGAGCAGCGTGTGTGCATGCACAGCAATGCCAGTCAACGTTCAAGCTGGCAGCTTGCTAACAAGCACTCACGCCGTGAGTCACGGCAAGCAGTCTCGCGCCAGCAGGGGGGCTAACAGCGTGCGTATGGGGTGGCGTATTGGAGCTGCTGAAGTTGGTGCAGCATGGTCGCAGGGTGATGCCACCGCACTGCACAGCATTCAGAGACCAGGGAGTGCTCACCACAGGTGTATGTTTGCTCTCCATCCGTATTTGTTGGGATCAAACACCAGGCAGAACAGCTGGATGAAGTCCAAGCTGAACTTCAACACAAAGAACTTCCACCCTGCAGCAGTGCACAATGGATGTGCATGTGAGGCTGTATCCGCAGAGCTTGTGAGATTGTCTATTCGATGCTGAAAGTTGGTCGACCGTGCATGTGTGCCACGTGCGTGCAACACGACACATGGACGCGCGTGTTCGCACTGCCCCAGTGCACTTTCACAGGGTCTAGCACCCTCGTGTGTTACTGTGTGCAACCGCATGTTAGGCGCATGTGTCACAATGCGTACGTCCCTAGTGCTGCACGCCGGCTGCACGCCCTAACAGTGTACATGGTAAAATGTCATGTTGGGAGCGCCTTGCACGCTCCTCAGGAAATATTTCTATCACCCACAGAAACATAACAACTTTGCTGCACTTCGCCAATTCCGATACGAAATGCCATAACCATGCGACATTCTCACCATTGTTGAGTTTCTCTTTGGTGATTGTGTAGAGCACGCCAAAGACTCCAGACGCGAAGCTGCTCGTCGTTGTATCCAGCAGGCCGGCACCGCTTGCTTCCGCTTCCAGCCTGCAACAAGCCAAACACCAGTGTAGCGCGCACCATGCACAGGGAGGGGTTGGGTTGCGAATGTTGGAAGGTCAGTGAATTCGTCGTGAAGTTCCTACACACGGCCTCAACGCTCATGTTGCTGTCAGGAGGATTACTACAGAACTCGTCGGACATATGGACCTTCCATCGAAGGGAGTGTGAGTAAAAGACCTAGCGCACGCCAGAAACAGAGTTGTGCCCGCGGAGCGCGCGTGGCATTAAGGCAAAACACAAAATTCGCTATGTGAGACCTGGCAAGCGGAGCAGTGCGGATTTCATTTCTGTGAGAGCTAAGAAACAGAGAGAAGAAAGAAAGCTGACGTCAGCTAAGGTCTCAAGGCGGCACCTCAACCCTTAGTGTGCAAGTAAGCATGACAAGGGTGGGCCGTGCACATCAACGCTCAAACGGTGCTGCTTAAACGAGGTTGGCTAAAGGCTCATATGCATTTTCCTGGTATGGGAAACAAAGGAATGAGGCGCCGCAACTGGCTTGTGACGGCAAGCCTGTGGCAGCAGTATTCAGGTATGGCTGGCGACAAAGGAAAACACCACGGTGAGCAAGCACAGGCAGAGTGGTCGATACCAAAAAGCTAAATGCCTTGAAAGAGACAAGTATGCTCTGGTAAGAAAAAGAGCACAGGAAAGCTGCCAGCACTTGCCCCAACACGCCTCTCAACCCAGGTAGCCTGCCTGAACACGTGCAACATCAAGGCCAGGCTGCTAAGCGGCTGGCACAGCATTAATTCTTGAAATGATAGGTGTCTCAGTGTTGCTAGTGCTGTTCGTGTGTTATGCAAGGTCGGGTGTGTAGGGCAGGCGGCGTCAAGTCGCTCCCACCAAAGCAAGCAGTAACAAGCGAATCCGGCAAGGCAAGCACAACCCGCTCCTAGACACTGCTTACTTGTCCAGAGAGGTTGCACTGCCAGCAGAAGAGCCCTTCGAGCTCTTTGACATCTGGGAGGGCATCTTTGAGCAAGTCGCTGCTGCAAAACGTGCCTTTGTCTCGCACGGACTGGCTCCTTCACTGCATCCTCACGTACAGGCCGCTGGATGCAACTGTCAATATATCACCCGTGATAACTTGCACATTTTACAGGGGCTGATTCGGCAACGACATGAGCGTCTTGCAAAGCACGAATGTGGTGTGAGTTTCGCCCTATTGCAGGACCCGAACTACAGGAATGAGAAAGGTCAAAAATTACAAAACACCTAGCGCCTCGAACTGGTCGTTATGCCAGCCGTGAGCACGATGTTCGTGTGCAGCCTGCCCAACCCAATCACAGCGGTTTCGCCACTGCACACCATCATGAGGCCAATTGAGATGCACACCCTCCAGATCGCAAAATTGTTTCTGCATTCACATTACATGTATAGAATTGAGTGTATACACATAACGTTGAGTTTACACTGTAAGTTTTGGCGCATGTCTCCACAAGCTGTCAGAGTGCTCGCATCGTCCCAGGCTGCTGCAGCCGGTCACTTGAGCTGGTGTAACATAAGTACATAACATCTTTGAGTGCCTCTTTACTTATTGAAATTTGATATCGTGGTATGGCAGCACGATTGGTGTACTTGTGCGACGGCTCTATCGCCCTGTCACTGTGAGTAGTGCCACAGGCATGCAGCACCCAGACCCCTGCACCAGACATACACCCAAACAACGACATCAGCTCTCCATCGCGCATACATTCAGCCAGGTACTTTGTTGTGATACTTTGTGCAGGTTCAACCGCCCTTAGAGGCACACACACAAAGGCGGACGGGAATTAGTGAGCTGAGGCCATGATGGTTAGATTTTGTTTGCTAGCTAGGGTTTGTTTGCTATGGAACACCTGCTGTGACAAAGTATTGGGTGCTGCCTGGTGGACGTGCAGTCTTGGCGCACACGGCACGCCAGACTGCTCGCGCCGTGCAGGCCACCAACCTGCGCATCCATGGTAATCGAGCTCCAACATTGCCACTTTGACTCAATATCAACCTCGTTTCAAAGATGATGGAGGACAAGCAAGAGCTGTTTATCCACGGACGCACTGATAGCTATCAACGAACGAGGTGCAGACCAGCTTAGATGACTGGTAGGCGTATATGCTTATTGCAACGCACGAGATGTATATGTACACAATAAGGCTTGGTAAAGTGGTTGCACAGGCCGCAAAGTCTCTCACATGCTGTCACATGCCATGGTTTAGGAACCCACATCAGCCACTGTTGTTCAGCTGTGGTACATAGTTTGCGATCTATGAGGGAGTCATTCGTGTGTCCTCTTTGCTTGCATACTACTTTGGCGGTGTCTTGGGGGACGCTCGTGCGACATGCGAAGCGGGACCTGGTTTGGACCGAGGCCCCAAACCCATGGACGCTCGAAAAAGGGCCCTGGATGGCTGGAAAAGTCCTTCTCGGTTGGTAGAAAGGTGTGTGTTTGTGTCACGTCTAAACTTGTGGTGGTTGTGCCTGTCGAGGTGCTTGGGAATGAGGGTACATCCTGGTTTTAACGTCGGTTTTAACATCGGACCGTTCCGTTCCTCAGGGGCAGACGGTTCGGAAACGACGTGGACAAGCTGACGAAGTGAAGCTTCTGGTATGTGTTGTTGCTGTTAAACCTTATGGGTGTGCACCTGGTGTGCACAAGGGTTGTTCATGCCGTTTGGATGGCGCCCTTGAAAACACCGGATACCAACACCCAGGTATGGGACACTGTCGTTGCAGATGCTTGGCTATCGGCAAGAACTTCGGCGCAATTTCACCTGGTTGTAAGTGCTGCACTTCTTGCGCTCTCACTGTTCCAACCATAATTGGTAATGGCCAGCACCAGTGAAACCGTTGCTTTGATTCGTGCAGCAACAACTTTGGGGCATCGTTTGTAGCACTATCGACCCTCACCGCTCTCACAGGTAAGGCTGGCTTCAACTGGGACCAGCTGTTTGCAGAGTGCTTGCAGGTTTTGTCAAATTCTGATGCGAACCCGAACCCGTCCAAACTTGACACGCAGGGACATTTGGTTCTATTGGCATGACATATGGTGGGCCTGTGGTTATGTTGTGGGGCTGGTGGCCCGTGACCATTGCGACGCTCCTCGTGGGGCTCTCGTTAGCCGAGCTGGCCTCAGCGTACCCTACATCCGGTGCTCTTTACTATTACTGCTATCGCACGGCACCAAAACGGTGGGTCCTTTGCTAGCGGTAGAGCTTCAAAAGTGTCGATGGCATTTTTGAGCATTATGCAGCATGCTGGGCACACAATGTTCAACAGCCCTGTCGGCAGCCCTTGTCAAGCAACACGGCTTTGTCTGTGCATATGCACAGGGAGCATGTTTGCTTTCTCCCAGCTGCTTGCTGTTGGGTATGTGTAGGCAATTTGATGTGTGGGCAACTCGGTGGGCTTGCAATACCTGCCGCTTGCGTCACGTGCAGGTGCAAAATCCTGGCATGCTGGGTCAACGGCTGGCTGCTGGTCCTGGGACAGACAGCGTTCACAGCTAGTAACACGTTCACATTTGTCTCGCTCCTCTCCACAATGATACGCGTCTGGTCAGGTGCCCACTGTTTATGCATCGACCACTTGTCGGTGCCTGATCCGTGACAGGTCCCACTCTTGCAAGAAGCCCATGGTCGGCCCTTCTGCGTTGAACAAGCAGCTCGTTTCTTGCACCACTGACTGACTGGCATGCCAGTGAGCAAGCCCTGCTTGATACAGAGCAACACGAGCTGGGAACGCACTTGCCAGCACCCTCGCACAACCTCTTCTGATTTCATCTGTCTGTTGTTTGCTCGCGCGTGCAGGCACTGTGATATCGCCGCACCAGCAGCTTGGCATGGTGGTAGCTGCCCTGGTGGTGGTGGGCGCCATGAACTGCGGGGACATTCGTACCACGGCGTTCATCACAACGGTAAGGCAACGCGCTGCTTGTCAGGAGCTGTGTGCATGCATAGCACAATAGTTTGTGAGCAGTGTGCAGGTGCGTAGGTGTGACTGTGGTTGTCTGCCGCAGGATGGCCCCCCCCCATCTCCCGATCATGCACATTGGCAATGATCAGCTGGTTGCACACCATTACTGTGGGCCGGAGGATTGGATATTAGACGTCCTTCAAACACGATGGCCTGTACTGCGTTTCTGTGTCAGCATCAGTGAGGCAGAAATTTTTCACAACTGCACATGGACAGCTGCAGTGCCACGAGCTCAGCCCTCGCAAATAAACTCGCTCCCTCAACTCCGTGCATCCATATATGCACTGTGTTCCATACATCCATCCCTGCAGATGGGCACGCTATGGCACCTCCTGGCGCTAGCCTTGTTCTGTGCTACCGTGCTGCTTGTGTCGCCCGTGAGGGTCCCATCACATGTGAGTGGGTGCCTCAACGGGGCCGCGAGGCTGCCTCAACTGTTCGACTGTTGTTGCTGTGCAAGCAAGCACCTGGTCTCAGCATGCTGCGTGGCACGCAGTGCCTGGGGACGATGCCCTAAACTGTCGCTTTGGCCTGATCAGGTGCCTCAGGGTTTGGCATCACTGCCCCCCCTCTGTGTATGCTTGCTCATCACACGGTCCTGCACTAACCATGCCCTTGTCTGGCATCCAAGGTACAGCTGTATGGCAGATGGCGATGCAACCATCGCAGCACGCACCTGTGCAGGAGAACTGGCAATGGTCCTGCATGGTGACAACCAACGCATTGATGCGTATCATGTGCAGGAGGTGTTCTTCTCTTGGACGCCAAACTATGAGGTCACCGGGCTGCCGAACGGCTTGTACACGTGCTGCATCGGGCTGCTGATGTCGCAGTGGACGCTGGCGGGCTATGACGGCAGCGCGCACTTTGCGGAGGAGACGTACCATGCGGTGAGCATTCGCATGCGGATGCAGGGGGATAGGAGGAGAATGCCAACATGCGTATCATGATTGCCATGTGGTAATGCACCTTGCCTGGTCATGCATCTTGCCTGGTCATGCATCCTGCCTGCCTTCACGTTTGACTGGCTGACTGCCTGCATTCCGGCACCTTTCTACCGCTTGCTTCAGCCTGGCAACCACAGCTGTGTTGCATGCATGCGGTGGGCTAAATTAACGTGCATGGTGCAGTGCATGCCCATGCCGCGGCAGCAAGGAGCATCCATACCCGTGCGTGCGTGCGGACTGGTGCATCATGTCCCCATGCAACATGTTGAGAGTGGTTGACGGGTGAGCGCGTCTCTGTCGGTGCGGTGTACAGGAATACAACGTTCCGCGGGGGATCCTGACGACCATCACAGTAGCGTCCGTCACAGGCTACGCCTTCCTGCTGTCGCTGCTGTACGTACTGCCTGACCCAGCCAGGATCTTTGATCCAGATACAGTCACCGGCGGTACAAGCGCAGTACTGCAGATCCTGTGGGACGTATTTGAGGTGGGTCTGTTATTGAGGTTGATAGCGCACCACCACGTCACTCGAGCACTGGCGGTGTGCCGCTTCCCCAAACCAGTTGTTTGTACCATGGCAGCATCGCCCGGGCACGTTGCACTGCAAGGCATTTGCCACACACTGTAAGCCATGGTGCAAGCCAGTGTTTTGAATGATCGTGTGCTGGCTCCACCTCCCCGGCCAACGCTGCCACGCAGTCTGCGTACGGCAACGGGCGTGGCGGCGTCATGCTGATGACCATCCCCCTGGTTGGCACCTTCTTCTGCTGCTTCAACTCCATCTCGTGTAACGCCAGGTGAGAGAGGATGTGGCGCTCACTGCACTGTCATACACTTCCTTTGTTGCTTAAGCTCGGCTGGCAAGCCAGAGGCCCAAGACTGCACTCGAGAGGGGTTCAGACAAGGCACGCATGCATGGGAGGAAGTGGAGGTGGAGGGGAGGGTCCTTCACTCCTAGTCCGTGTCCGTCGTGGCTTGCTGGGGTTGCATACATGCGGCGCTGAGCTGGCGGTATACATGTGCCATCTTGGTGGCTGTGTGGATTTGCTCCCGCTTGTCGTTCCACGCTCACCGGGCTGTTGTTCGCCCCTGTGCAGGCTGCTTTACGCCCTGGCACGCGACAACGGCATTCCGATGGCGCATGCGATCCGCCGCGTGAGCGGCAAGTCTCAGGCGCCCGTGGTGGCGGTGGCAACGATGGTGCTGCTCACGACCATCCTCGTTGTGCCGATGTGCTACAACAACACGACCTTCCTGGCGGTCACGTCATGCGCGGTGGTTGCCATGTACCTTGCGTATGCGATGCCGATTGCATGCAGGTAAGCACAGGCCGGCGAGCGCCGTGACATGCGGCTGCATATGGTGCATGCAATCACGCTGGCTTACGCATGCAGCGCCTGAAGAGCAGTTTTTAGGTCTCCGCCAGGTTCTTTGCTCAGGCAGACATTGCCTGGTGTTCAGTGCTGGGCTGGCTGCAGCCCATGCTACTGCCGCAACAACAAAGCCTGGATTTGGCACTCACATCGTTCACAGGCATGCATGCTGATGTACCGTACAGGTATAGCTCTTGGCCAGTCGTGAAGGGTGTTGGCGTTCATTCAGGTCCCTACGCGTGTGCCGCATGTGGCAGAGCGCGCAATCGTGCTTGGCTGGTGTCATGCTGCATGCTCTCAGGGTGTCTACATGGCCCAATGACTTCCTGCCAGGGCCATTCTACACAGGTGAGAGTGCGGTTTAAGGACGGGGAACGACAGCAGGATCACTAGCACTGATGGCGGAACTGCCGTTGTCCCTACCACTGATTTACTATCGTTGTACCGTAGCAGGTTGCCGATGGGCCTCCTGTTTATCGTGATTGATCAACATGCATCCCCTTCCTGCTTCCGGCTGTGTTGTGTGGTGATGGCAGGCCCGTTCTTCTCTTGGGTGATCAACCGCCTGGCGCTGTTGTGGGTGGCATTGATCGTGGTACTTTTCTCGCTACCTCAGTTCTACCCGGTCACACCAGAGAACGCCAACTGGGCGCCCGTTGGCGTGTTGGGCATCCTGGCCATGTCGCTCGCTTGGTACTACCTCCCACGCTACGGGGCCAAAAACTGGTTCATCGGACCGCAGACCAACCTCGGCAGGTAGGGCATCGCATCTGCGCAAACTTGGCTGTCT
>BDDA01000409.1:83750-99641 GCA_001662385.1 Chlamydomonas asymmetrica | reverse complement strand
ACCTCCTGCGCTCGTGCATTGTTGCGGTGGAGGCTTTTTGGGCTGCTCTTGACGACTTTGCAGCGCTGCATTCAGCCTCCCGCCCTGCAGCATGGGCTTCAGTCGCCCCACCGCCGCCCCACCCCTTCTTGGTTACATCAACTCAGGGCGGAGTGCGGTTAGTGCCGGCACCACCCTCAGCACAGGCGCATGTAGTGGCTGAGACAGTGTGCAACAACATGATGCACGCCTGCAGCTGCTAGCGGGCCTCCCAGCCGAATTGTGACTCCTTAGACTTTGTTCCTCTGTGCGCTAGTGCGGTGCAGTAGCTGTGCGCTTGGACACGGACCTGTGTGTATGGTAGCTCCTGCCCTGCCCTTGCGCCTGCCATGTGGGGACTCGTGTGCTGCGTTCGGGACCGGCGGCTTGCCCTTCTTGCCCATTCAAGGCCGCCTTTGTTGCTTGTGCCTGGGCCGTGTCCTGTCCGTTGTGGGGCGCCTCGGCGCCGTTTGCGCTCTGGTGCCTGTGCCTGGCCGCTGTTTGCGGGACCTTGTATGGTTGGACCTTGGGTTTGGCAGGTACTCTTACAACGCTGAGCCGGTGGACCTCGCAGCGCTGCTCCCGCTGCCGCCCCTTGCCTGCTGTTGGTGGACCTGCCAAGCGCCACTGCCCTGTTGCGTATTGTCTCCCGCGTTCGTGGTGTTGTGGCTAGCTGCCGTGCCTGTTCGGGCCTGTTTTGGACATTGTGGGTGCGTTGGCGCTGCGCTTGCTCGCTACGTGGCGTGTGGGGCTTGCTCACTGGGCTGTTGGCAGCTGCTCCTCGTCATGCGTGCCTGCTGGGCCGCTTGGGAGTGATGTGGGCCACCAAACCCGGCTCTAGGTCGCGCTGCTGTTCCCGCTGCAGCTCCTTGGCTCTGTGAACACCCTGCTGGTTTGCCGTTGTGTGCCGGCTCGGATCCTCTTGATCGATTTCCTGCGGGGGGGACCGTCGGTTCAGCCTGCGTGCCGACGCTGGGTGCTTTCGGTCCTGTGTGTGCTGCCGGTTGCGGTGGTTGCGGCTGCAGCATGCTGCTGTTGCCGTCAGTGCCAGCCTCAGTTGTGCTGTTGTGTCTGCTGTGCTGCTCGGTGTGCGCTGGCTCTTGTCGCTTGCATTCTTGGCGCCGCGTGAGGCGTAGAGGTGTGGTTTGGGTGCTGCTGCTGTGTCCCCCGTGGGGCATGGGCTGCCATGCATGCATGCTTGCTTGCTTGGGGGTCTCCCGCTCTTGGTAACGAGAGCACCACACTGTAACCAATCAGATCAGATCATTTCTTCCACGGCGTGCGCTGCTGCGCCGCCGCTGGCGACCCACCGAGTTCATTTGTCCTTGACGTATCGGTCTTGGGCAAATCGTGCCTGAACGCTGCACAGGTGTGTTCCCGGAGTTGTACCGCTTCCATGTTGCCTTCCAACTGAAGTTACTTGAAAGACATTACTTTGCACCGGAGCGTTGCCTGGAGCAGAGCACGCACAATTCCGGAAGCACACATAAGCCCCCATAATGATACCTCCCCTTTGAAGGTGGCCGCCACTTGCTTGTACCACGTGGTACAGGTTGTGTGGGGATCGCACGTCTCCCACAAAAGCACCCTGTCTGGCAACAGGATAGCTCATTTCTTATGTTCATGCATGCTGGAACCGGCACAGTGCGGGGCACTTGGCTCGCATGATACGTGCAAGCTGTGGCTAACACAGTCACACTGCGCTGGGGGAGGCGGAATAGCATGCATGTCAAGGCTTCGTGCATGAGAGTCAATCCCCCGCGGCGTGGCGCAGGTGATGCGGCGTGGGTTGGGGTGCTGCTGATTAATGTTTTTGGCGGGAACGGTTATAGGCTTGGCAAAGCGCTACTGCGCCCGCTCACGCTGCTGCGCCGCTGGTGCGCCGCTCGTGTTGGTGGCCTCTGTCGGCCGCCAACACTGCTGTTGGGATTGGAGTGCGCGGTTGCCCTTGCGGTCCGCACCACTTTGCAGGCAGCTGCATCCGCAGCGCTACAGCCACCTGCACCTCGCCGGCAGCTGCATCACTTCTGGCTGGCGGCGCGGCCATCTCCTGCCTTGCATGACGGTGTGTGTGTGGCAGGTGGGCGCCCTGGCTGTCCTGCGTGCTATGCATGGAGTTCAACCACATGGCCCTGACATCATTGTAGTGCGCCCCGCCAAGCAGCTGCAGGTGCACACCGGTGGCCTTGCCAGTCTGTGTGTGCTTGCCCTTGCTGGCCCCTTGACCCCTGGATGGCGGTTTGTTGGTGCCTGGATCGGCTTTGGTGTGGCCTGCACTAGCGTGTGGTGTTCGGCCGCGCTGCTGTGAGCGTCCCTGCGTGTTAACTTGAAGACTACTCCAGCTCACCTGCTGTTCTCCAGTGCCTAGCGTTTGGCGGTCTGCTTCGGCCTTGCTTGTGCGCGTACATGCCTGCCGTGCTCACGATAGCACTGCCTGCCTTCCCTAGTTGCTCAGCGCTGGTTTGCCGCTCGGTGCTGGCTTGGCTCCCTCGCTCGCCGCCGTCATGCCTGCGGGTGGGTTCGCCAGTTCTGCCAGCATGTGAGTGTTTTGTGTGTGCTTGGGCTTGTCGGGCGGCGTTTGTTTCATACTGCAGCTGCTGTGTCTCTTACCGCACGTCCTCAAGCTGTTTGCCCCTGTGTGTGTGTGCTGCTGGTGCCACGAGTCCGTTGGCATTTTTCCTCCTCCTCTGCCTGCTAGCATCTGCTGGAGCAGGTGGCTTTGTTGAGGTGCTGCGGTTCCCATGCATCCGGCTGGGTGTACGCCAGCAGGTCCAGAACACCACCTGTTACCCTGTACAAGTTTCAATCCAGGCAAGGATGTACGACCGCATGGACAGCAGGCCAAGCGCCACCTGCTCGTCAGTCCTGATGTTGTAGACGTCCTGCACCGCCTTCCGCCCCCTTGCTGTTTGATCTGTTGTGGTTGGCTATACACCGGTGGAGGCTTATGTGCAGCTGATGCACACGCACGCACAGGCAAAAGCGCAGCATCAGCAGCAGCAGCAGCAGCAGCATCGCCAGCATTACTGGGCGTGCATGCAGCAGCAGCAGCAGTGAATGCTGAATGCCACCAGACAACGCTGCCCAATGTTGACTGCTACGGCTGCCCCATTCTAACGCATGGCCTTGCCCTTTGGACGGCCAACGCTCCAATTGTTAACCATGCAAATCGGGACTTTCTGCCGTCGCATTGGGCAGACGGTGTGCCTGCTGCAACCGCTGCATGCGTCTGCTCAAATGTGCTTCGGCAGCACGATCAGCACGCAGTCGCCATGGCAGTTGTGTGGTAAGTGGTAACGTATGACGTTAAGTAAGACTAGTAGGACCCCACTCTGACAGACACTTCATGCCCATGAAGCCGTGGGAGCTGGGGAGTGTCTGGCCGCATTGACGGTGCAGGCTGTGTGATGCGGCATGCTGCAGTAGCATGTGCGTGTTAATGGTGGGTACGCTGCTGGCGGGCACGCCATCAGTGGCAGCGCTCAACAGCCACGACTTGCATCGCACCCGTCACCTTCGCACAAAAACACTGGCTTGTGGCAGGGGTTGCCCGCTGATGCCGCTGCTGTGCCTGTTTAGCCTGTTGAGTGCATAAGCTCTGCCGGCCGCCTGGCGTCAACGCTATTACGCGGTGGCAATGATCACTCTCACTGGTAAGTGCATTATATAGCTGTTCGTACGGTGTTCACTGCGCAAATCTCCTGCCTTCCCTGACAGCAGTGCTACAGCCTGCGATCGGCACGGTGGTGTTGGGGCACTCATCAATATGACAATATGCTTATATGCATGAAGTGCAAACGCGCGCATACATGGGGGCAACGGGTGCCCAGCGAGGGCGGGCAGCAAGGCACAAAGAAGTTGGGACCACGCGCCACACGCACAGCAACCTGTTGCACATTGCCGAGAAGTAAGACACAACACTTGGCCAAGGCAAACCCACCCACAATGAGGGAAAACCGACCCAACACCGAGCAGCGCACTGCCATGAGTGCTGAGAAACTAGGAAAGGACTGATTTGGGTTACAGGTGGTGTTCCCATACACCCGAGGTGGATGCATGGGAACTGCAGCATAGCAACGAGGCCACCTGCGCCTGTGGGGGAAAGCTGAGAGAGGGTCAGGCAGACTAGGTGGACAGGAGCACGCCCGCTCCGGAACCGTTACCATCGAATATGTACAGTGAAATGGCCATGCCATTTTGACACAAAAATGCAAGTCTCTCCATACTCCACACTCCACATTCCAGCGCTAGCTCCCACCACCACTCACTTGATCATATGTACGGTCACAAGTCTTAACGCGTGGCGGTAAGCAAGTGCAAGGACACGCGAAATGGCGAGCGGGGGCCAGCAGCACACAGCTGCAGGCCCAAAATCTCCGATGCCTAACCCTGCAGCAGCAACAGCAAGTGGGCGGAATCAGGGGACGGAGAGAGCCGCCGCCGGTTCAAGGAATCGAAGGAAGCGGTCAGCCAAAGTCCCAGTAATAGTGATCACCAGCAAGAATTTAGAACGTGATATGGAAGTGAGTACCAGTAAGGTGACTTTTCGAGTCAGAGCATCATCCGAGGCCCTCGCGAAGCTAGTGCGCAATCCTTTTGGTACCACTGCCTTGTCCCTGGAGGTATGGGAAAGCGTGCCCCAGGCACGGACCTTTGTGGAGCGCTGCCACCAGAAGCTATGCCAGTTTCTGAGTAAGGAGATGCAGGAGCAGAGGTCCACGACTCGCTTTAACGAGCTGCCATTCTCCGTACAGCGCGAGGTGCCTTGCTTGCACGCTGTACGTGTGGCGCTGACAGGCCCCCGGGGCTCCAACCTGGTGGACTTATCGGTGGCGTTCACGGTTACCTCTTCAATCGGGACAGCCCTGTACAAACAGGTCTGCGAAAGCCCAGACGCTGCCATCGACTTGGGGCAGGGCTACACGGCTGGCGTCATCGTGGAGGGGGCCCCCCCCGTGTGCGAAGCCATGGGTGACGCAGCTTGGCAGGGAGCCTGAGGGGCGGCCTTCTTTTGGCTACAGCATCAGCCTCAACTGCAGCAACAGCCGGATGTGGGGGCCACCCAAGGCGAGTGGCGGCTCGGATGCAAACCCCGTCCGACAGCACGCCTGCCTGATTTGCCAAACACGTTAAGAGGCATTTGGGTTGCATATCAGTGTCTGTCACATGACGCGTTGGCTCCATTCACCTAAACACACCATGGCAGGCTAGCAGGCGGAAGACCTTTATTCTCAATTGACGTTGCATGCGACTCCAGCTGACTTTGATTGCCTGTGACCCGGCCATTCCGGGACGCCATATTGACATGCTTGGTGTTGCACCCACCTCAGCTTTGGGAGTTTTCTGGGGGTGTAGTGCGAGTTTCTACTTGCTTGCCTGCTGCTAGGCAACCCACCTGCTTTTAATGCCAGGGCAGGGTGCTAATTATAGTTCTCAACATATACGTACATCTGGCATGCAACGATGTGTTGTGCATTGCATGGCATTGCCACGCTTCACCTATCGTACCATGAATTGGCAGGAGGTACATCCTTGGCGCATCTTGCAGTTTTGTTTAGGGGCCAATCCCCATTATCGACACTTAGGGGTAGTTTCCATAGGGGTGCTAGGCATGTGCTTAGTACCGGTACTAAAACAGGCCTAGTACCGGTGCTAGGGGTGCCTAGTACCCATGTGGAAACACTCGAGATGCTGGGGCGATACTTGTTCCCGAAACCAGTAGGCAACGACGCACCCAGGTACTAGCGGTGCCAGTCGGTGTTTTGAGGCTCAGCAAAGGTAAAGGAACGCGAAGCTACCAAAATATGCGTTTAGCACTGGTACCTAGGATTTGACCCCCCCCCTAGGGGGGGGGTCAAATTTGGTCCCTAGCACCCCTCCTTAGCACCGGTGCTAGGGGTGCCTAGCACCCCTGTGGAAACACTTCAGTGCTCTAGTACCGGTACTAAGGAGGGCCTAGCACCCCTATGGAAACTACCCCTTACTGGTCATACCTCACACGTGTCAGTTGCGTCAGGTGGTGGTGTCTTTAGCATGGCCGCTCTCGGGCCTGGTTCATAGCCTTCCCGGAGCATGCATATGTGTGTGCCGTTATGCAGTCACCTGCATGCATGCATTCGCGTTGCATGCGCCGTGTCTGCTGGTGCGCTCATGGGTTTCATGCGTGCCGGATTCCATTGTCGTGCACTCACCCCCTGCCACGCATCTGCCAGCATCCTGCATGAACAAAATTTGCTGCTTTGCATGCGTGCATTACTGCTGCTGTTACTTCTGCATTGTGGAGCTTTGCAGCGGGGTGGGGCGCATCCGCATTATTCGTTCACATCCGCATCGGGTCCGAGTACCTGCCCTTCCGTCCGCGGCCCATTGTGTTTGGCCAGCAGGCATAGGGTTGGCAGGCCGGGATCTTGGCCGTGTGTTGGCAGGTATGGGGCAATGCTGCCCCTAGCATGCGTTACGGGTGCATCACACTGCATGAACATCCAAAGCTCGTAGTCGAGCTCCGAAACCATGTTGCATGAGGCCTGGTATAGCAACACGCCTGTAACGAATCATCATCCATCATCCATCAAGGTGCTGCCCTTGCGATTGCAGAAAATGCTTCCCATGCGCTAAGAACTTCAAGCTCATTGACGGACTAGGGTTGCAGGTGGTGTTCCCAATCGCCCGAGGTGGATGCATGGTAAGTGCAACACAGCAACGAGGCAACCTGCTCCTGAGAGGGCTAGCAGAAAGGGCGGCAGGAGCAACACCCATACACCTAGCGCCAACACGCTCACACACAAGGGCAAGGAGCAGCGGGGGCGGGCAGCAAGACACAAAGCAACTGCAACACGGACACAACACTGCCCAACAAGCCCCAGCACACACAACGTCCAGAACGTAAACAGCCACCAAGCCAACACGAGCGCACGGGCTCTCACAGCAATGCAGCCGCACACCACACACCAGGGCAGGCGAGACCACCCCAAAGCCAAGCCAGGCGTCGGCAATCCCCCAGGGGTCCGGGGCCCCGGCAAGGGCATGCACACACAGGTCAGCAGGGCCGCTGGGAGCTCTGCTGACTGACTGACCTGGGTTACAGTGTCAATCTGCGACGGACTGACTGACCTGGGTTACAGGCAGGGAGAGAGAGCGAGTAGAGCGAGAGGAGCAACACCCACACACCTAGCGCCAACACGCGCGGTCACACACAAGACAAGTAGCAGCGGGCAACCCGCGCCCCAAAACCTAAACATTGTTTATAGCGACGTTTAAGAGTTTTCAAGTTTCAAATCACGCGTCCAGATGCGAGATGGCGGCTGTCGCGCATGTGGTCCATACTGTAGTCTCCACACACTGGCGGTCAAGTGCATGGTGTTCGTCAAGGCTTGAGCGGGTAGTTATGTTGCGAATGCGTATGCATGGGCGCTGTCGTGTCAGAACGCTTTGTGTTGTGCGACTGATTGTGTTTTGTTTGTACACCGGCCGTGAGTGCAGCAATGCTCAAGCGGTGCATGCCAGGTTGATGCTGTCAGCTATATGTTGCTTGCTGCACACTATGAGCGGTGCAGTGTGCATGCCAGTCTACGAGCGGTGCAGTGTGCATGCCAGACTTGACACGACTTGCTGTCGTGGCTGGTGAGTGGGAGCACTTGCTGTATGTAACTGGGATGTGTTTGGCAACACTAGATTGCACACACGCATGCACGTAATCTGACGTTTTTTCCTTCCTGATTGCCTGCTGGAACCTACCTGCATGCCAACAGTCTCATGCGCCGGCGGCCCAAGAACAACAAGACTTGCCTGCCGGTCCACGCACACGCCGAGCCATGTGATGGGGTAGGAGTGCAGGTGGCGTTTTTCAAACAACAGCCCGCTGCGTTGCAGGGAGTAGTGGTAGTGGTAGTGCATGTAGGCATGGTGGGTCGTGGTGAGCAGCACGGGACGACGGTGCTTGAGCGCAGACGTGCCACATTCTTGTGTTACAAGTGTAGCATTGGTACCGTAGTTGACAAACTCGCGCAGCCGGTGGCGATGTGGCTTTGGAGAAGCCGTAGGCAGCACGTGCATCTAGCACGTAGCAGGCATTGTCCACAGCACACAACAAAATGGTTGCACGTTCGGTACAAACACTGCATACATGTCCTGCGTACGAGGTAAACGCTCAGTTGAGGGAAGTTGATGTTCTGCACCCCGTGATTGCCCACTGGAACACCCAGGATGAATCTGATGGCGTATACTGCCAGCATCGATATAGGCAGTGTCACACCTGCAGTAAACGCGTGCTCACGGCCCTGCTACCGCTGCCATCATGCATTGTGTACCGTATCATTTGCGTTGTCAGGGCTGCCTCCCGGCGGCCTCGTCATGCTGCGGGAGTGCCTCGCGCCGTTGCGCACGCGCAAGCAAAGACGCCGCCAGTGAAATGAGAGCGAGCCTGCACAGGCCAACTGCCTCCTGACACCCACTGGTGAGAAAAGCGCCAAACATGGATGCATCGTACCGGTAGTAGCATGCATGCACTCATCTTGGCCAGGTCGCAAGACATCAGGGTCCAGTTGAGTACAAAGATGTGCGCATATAAAAGTAACATAACTAAAGAGTGAACGAACCGTATCCAAGCAAGTAGTAGATGCATGCAACCTGGGTCCATGCACACCTGTTCACCGTATGTGAGACCCAGATAGCACCCAACCCCATCTACACATTTATCGGAGACACCCGGTCCCCGCCCCACCACATTCAACGCACTCATGCACCTGCCCAATCTACAGCTACCCCCACGTTCGCTTCGCGACGGTGCATGTAGTACCATAAATCCAAAACACATCCAATGCGCATCCAATGAGCAATCAATTTCGCGCTACTGCTACTGCTACTGCTGGTACGCCGCAGGCTGGATCTCCTCCCCCATGCTGATGGGCCCCCAGCGCGCCGCCACGCTACCCACGCTGCGCACGCCCACGCCAAGGCCAAGGTCGTCGCTGCCCCCCCGCAGCATGCTGTCTGCCGCCATTGCGCCCCAGCGCGGCGGCTGCACGGAAGACGACCCTCGCGCAATGGAGCGTGGGCTGCTGCCCTGCGCGTAGCTCCCCGCCACGCAGTAGCTGCTGGTGCCGCTCGTGCCCTGCAGCACCCCGCTGCTCTTGGTGCTGTAGCAGAACGTCGCAAAGGGCGTGCCGTCCGAGGCTGGGTCCAGCAGGTTACTAGCGGAGGGCAAGGAGGCATCTATCGCGGCGGCGCTCAGCCGGCTGACATCGCCGCTGCCGCCGCCGGCGATGCGCGCCTCCCCACCGGCGCCCGCGGGTGCGGATGCGCCGTGCTGCTGCTGCGGCGCGTGGCTCCCACCTGCGTTTTGCTGATGAAAGGCGCTGAGCGCCGTCTCGAGCGTGTTCCATGCGCTGGGCAGCGCCGGTGGCCCTTGCACTGCCCCCGCATCCCTTGCAGCGCTGCTGGTACCACCAATGAGCACCGACGCGCTACGCACGCCAACGGCTTGCTGCCCTGCTCGGGGAGACGTGGCAATTGCCTGTTGCCCGTGACCCATTATAGTGGAGCTCGTACAATCTATCCTATTGTGTATGCCTGCTGCAGCTGGGCTGCGTGCTGCATCAGGCGACAAAGGTTTGGCAGCAGGGCCTGCAGCAGCGTGTGCATGCGCTGCGTGCTCCATGCGAGCGTCTGGACCAGGCCGCTCGGCAGAGACTGGCAGACACGCCGCGGCAGCTGCGACCAACGGGGCCTGCTTCGCATCCTGCGTGTTATCAGGCAGGAGTAAGGAGGCGGTGCGGCAGCCACCAGGTGGTGGGGCCCACACCGAAGTCTCTGCCGCGCGTGCCTTGGCACCAACGGACGAGTACAACCCGTCTGGGTACAGGACGTCATACGTGGAGCGCGTGCGGCGCATGCCACCGCCACCGCCATCATGCATGCTGCTGGTCTCGCGGGCCGGCCAGGCAGCATCCACCGCAGCTGCGGACCGGCGCATTCCGCGAGCTCCGGCCGCTGCTGCTGCTGCAGGGGAGCCGTGGGCGGTGGCGGCAGCAGGCGCTGCGCTGCACGCTCCTGCTGCGGCCGCGGCTGCAGCCGCCACCCTGCCAGGCTGCCTCTCAGACTGTGTTGTCCACGCAGGCGGCATTGGGGCTCGATCGTGATTGGGTGGCGACCACCATGACGAGGTACGCGGTGAGCCTGTTGGTGTGGAAGTTGCTAGCCCCTCTGCTGCTGCGGCTGCAGCTGCCGCTGCGGCTGCGGGTGTGGGTGCGGGTGGTGGCGGTGGTGAGAGGTCCGTCATGGCGGAGTAGCAGCTGCTGGCCGCAGTGGTGATGTGCAGGCGCGGCAGGTATAGCGGGTGCTGCAGACCGTGGTGCTCGCTGTGAGGTACCAGGTACACCCCCCCTGCACCACCGCCGCCACTGCTGCCCGTTGGCACGTCATCCTGGTGGGATTGCGCACCACCAACAGCACCACCAGCACCACCCGTCCCCTGAGGGCTCACGATGAGAGTCCCGGAGGAGGTCGTGAAGCCAAGGCCGCGAGGCAGCTGCCGAAGAGAGGGATCGTCCCCGCCGAACGTGCAGCGCGTCTGTTGGTGCTGGAAGAGCGAAGGCAGGGTCAGCAGCAGCTTGGCTTCTGTGTCGGAGGCCTTGGCGCTCTTGGTGCGGCCTCGGTTGCCCTCCTGGGTCTGCGGCTGCTGCTCGCCTCCCTGCAGCGAGGTCAGCCCGGGCTCTGTGATGAAGGTGGTGGGCGCCAGCGCCGCGCCCTTGCCGGTAGCCAGCCTGCAAGCGCAAGGCACAGGCAAGGAAGGAGTTTCTGATTTACAATCACTGATTCAGGCTGCCCTCAGTGATTAGGCATGCATTTCTGCTGTAGCGATTTATTGTACAGCGGTACAGGACGCAGCGGCGGAAGGCCGCCAGTACAGCCATGGGAGTCCAGCCAAACGTGTGATAGCTCGCATAGTCGCATACCGCACTTACTTGCAGATGTGCACGAGGCCCAGCTTCCTGGCAGGTCCGTCTTGCAGCTTAATGGTCACCACTGGGCACGCAGGCGGCTTTGGCAGCGACTGCCGCGGCCGCTGCTGCTGCTGCTGCTGCAGCTCGTCTGGCTGCCCGCAGGCCTGAGGGGGCGTGACGCTGCCGCTGCACCCGCCGTCCTCCTGCTGTTGGAGCGCAGCATCTGTACCTCGCGCGTCGGGGGTGGCCGGGGGGGTGGCGGCGGCAGCGGCCTCCCCAGTGGCGGCCGCAGCGCAGTTGGCAGCGAAGTGGCTGTTCAGCAGCTGGATGTGCTCATTCGCAAGCTCCCGGCGCACGGCGTCGGAGCACAACACCTGGCCTGTGCACGGCAGTGCCCCATACACAATGATTTCCACAACAATGAGACGGTTAGCTGATCAGCCGCAGGGATGCTAGGCACAGCCGTTAGCATCGACGAACAGCATTGCAACGCTGAGCCAGTGTGCAGACAGTATCCACCGTCTGCACAACGATCATCGTAAAACGATGGCATGCACAGCACACCCCTGCACAGCAGCCGCTGCAGGAAGTCAGCGGCGAGCGAGCATCTGCAGAATGCACGAGCATGGACGGGAGGGTGTATCCAAACACGCACCTGAGTGGGCGGCATCCGCCAGGCGCTGAGCCATGGCAGCGGGCTTGCCGGAGAACATGAACGCGCGCTGGGACCACGAAAAGTGCCACTCCATATGGCCTAGGTCCAGCCCACCACGCGTCCTGTCAGCAGCAGCATGGGTGCGGCACAGCAAGGGCGCGGTACAGGCAAGCCCCACACATTTCAAGGCAGCCATGGTGGAGCGGAAAACACAGGTTGGTGGGGATACACATGAATGCGCAGGCAGCCAGGTCGAAGAGGGGAAAGCAGTCCGTGATGATGCATTAGGCATGCTGGATGATGTGACAATGTTCAATCATGTCAATGCGAGCTTCATTGCTTCACGCGGGCTGCTATGGCCAGGGTCTATCCGACAATTGCTCTCCACACCACAAGGCTGCCACGCACGCGCCGTTTACACTTAGTTGCCCACCCCACTGCGGCATTCCTCGACCAACCCCACAACCCTGCGCGCTCCCCCCACCCCTCGTCCCGGCACTGACCTGGGCCCCCGCAGCAGCATCACCGCCTCACAGCCCGCCGTCTCGCTCATCACCGTCATGTCGCGGCTGCTGGCGGACGAGCGCAGCACAGTGCCGCCCTCCAGCCCGGTGGTCTGCCGCGACACGCCGCCGCCGCCGCTGGCCGGGGGGCTAGGGTACGCGCTGAGCTCCTGCCGACCGCTGGCGCTTGGAGATATTGGGGACATCGGGGGCGCAGATGCTGCTGCTGCTCCGGCTCCAATGGCCATGGCCTGCTGCATCCACTCGGCATGGCCCCCATGCAGCACACTGTAGGCTCCAACCTCCTCCGTCCCTCCATCTCCCTCACGCATGCCCCCGCCTTGATGACTGCCATCCAAAACTACAGATCCAAAGCCATTGTGGTGATCGGGGGCTGCCGTGGGGTATTTCCGGGGAGACGACACCGCAGCGGGCCCGCTGGCGTGGTGGCTTTGAGCGGTCGCGGCCACGCACGCCAGGCTGGCCCAGTCACGCGGCGGCTCTGTGGTGGAGCGCTGTTGCGTGCGGGCCGGCTGCACCGGCTGCTGCGGGCCTGCCATGAGCCCCGCTGCGCTGCGTATAACCTCAGGTTGGCCTAAGCTGCGTATAACCTCAGGTTGGCCTAAGCTGCGTATAACCTCAGGTTGGCCTAAGCTGCGTATAACCTCAGGTTGGCCTAAGCTTCGGCTCCGCGCCTTGCCGTACACATCCTGCTGCCCCGCACACGATGCTGCTGCTGCAGCGGCGGCGGCGGCGGCGGCGGGCCTTGCCAGGGGGGATCCTGCAGGGCACGGCGTCGGCGCTACGTGACGCGCCACGAAAGGCAGCCGCCTGATGCTGCGCTGTCCGCCTGCGTTGGTGTCATCGTCAGGGATCGCACCCTCCGGTGCGCCGGCAGCGCCCGCTGAGAACGCGAAACCCATGGGCTGGCTGGCGGTGGGGAAGTCGCAGGGGCCGCGGCTGCCGTGCCCATCCAGGGGGGCGGCGCTGCATGGCTTGCGTAGGCCCTGTGCACTCCCGGCCAGTCCACTGAAGGTGAGTACGGTGGGCGACACGATGGTTGCGGCTGCAGCGCCGCTCGGCAGCGCTGTGTGCGTGAGGCTGTGTGTGGGGGAGGAGGAGGAGCAGCTGCTCAGGGGCGACTCCCCGCCCGGGCCGCCACCACCAGGACCCCCACCACCGCCAAGACCCTCACCGCTGGCACCTCCGGGACCACCAGCGCCAGCGCCCGCCAGGCGGAACGAGCGGCAGGGGCCCTGTGGAAAGGGTGAAGCAGCGTGCGCCTGCTGCCCCGCAAAGTCTTGCGTGCTGGTGCAGCGGCGTACGCCTTTGGAGCGCGGCATGGCCAGGGACCGGGATAGCAGCGGGGACGGCGCCGGCGCCGCCGACCGGGCGCCCACCAGGAAGGGGTGCACAAGCGAAGCGGCGGGCGATGGAGTGGCGGGCGCGGTAGGAGTGCCTGGCCTTGACAGCCCGGACAGCCTGGCTGGTGTACCTGCCTTGCCAGCGGGCAGCGGCGGTGTTCGAGGCGGGGCAACGAGAGGCTCGGGCCTCCGGGCCGCGTCTTCGCCGCAGCCGATGTTCGGCAGCGGCCCTACCACCAGCACGCCTGGCGCAAGCGGCGGCGTGCCGCTGCGCCTGATGGGTGGGATGATGCCGGTCTCGAGTGCAATGGGGTCATCCTCCAGTACACAATGCTGGGAGGACACGCCAAACGTGTTGCCGCCGGGCCAAACCTCGCCTGCCGCCACCGCATGGGGTTGCTGGGAGTCGGACTGGAATGGGGAGGTCATGCCCCAATTAGGCAGCATCAAGCCAGGCGCCGACCCCGAGGGCGGATCAATGAGGTATGGTGTGGGCATTGGAGGCAGCGGCAGCAAGGCCGCTTCACGCCTAGCGACACGCGCAACGTCCTGCGCTGGTGCATGCCATATGTTGTGCGCGGTAGCGTTGCCTCCGCAGCTGCCACAGCGGGACGCGCACACAGGCTGCGAGGTAGCGGCGGCGCGCGGGGATGCTGCCGCGCCGGCGCCGGTCCCGGAGCCATAGCGGTCCCGCGGCCGCAGCCGCGGCAGCGGGAGGGACATCTGCCGTTCTGCAAGCGCAGAGGAGAGCTCGAGGCCGTCCTGTGAGCGGCCCGACCCCATTATGCCCAGCTCGCTACACAGCACAGTGCGTGAAAGCCCCGAGGAGCGTGCTGAGCATTGCTGCGGCAACAGCTCGGCCGTGACAGACGCGGGAAGCTCAGGGAAGCTGCCGGCTCGATTGACGCCGTTGCAGATGACGCCTCCGCCGCTGTGGTAAGCGCTGCCTGCGCTTACGCCGCTGCAGCCGCTCAGCCGGCTGTATGCGGCGCTGGTACCGCTGACCGCACCTCCTAGGGTGGTGCCGCTGGCGCGAGCGCCCAACCCCGTCCCCGGCAGCAGCACCGCCACGGGAGACTCACGCTTGGGCCCCCAGCGCTTGGCCAGCGACATGCGCGGGCTGGGGATGACGCCTGCAAACCTGCTGCTCGCCTTACGATCCCGGCTGTCAGAGCGGCCTGCGGTCTCGTTGGCGTCGCTCCCGGCACCGCGACCACCGCCGCCGCCGCCGCCACCGCCGCCATAGCCGGGCAGCCGCACGTCGATGATGATCTCTTCTGCTAGCTCATGCATGAGCAGCACCGGCGACCAGGGTGCGTCCACCAGGGCCTGCTGGCAGGTGAGCAGCCAGGTGGCGGCGGACGTGGCACTGTTGAAGGTCGCCAGCAGCGTCCCGCTGGCGTGCGCGTCCTTGGACGCGCTCTGCACCTGCGATTGCACGCCGCCGCGACCAACATACACGCACACACAACACGTTTGCTTACTGGTGGTGGTGGAGTGGTGGACCATTTGAAGGTGCATAGCCCCAAATGGCAGCGCATCGCACAGACCGGCGCCACACTCCATAGCTGGCCAGCATTCACCATTGGAGTTTGTTTACCGTGGGGCCATGCAGTGTGCTTCCCGAGGGGCCGTGCAGTGTGTGTATGCGTGAGGATGGGAACTGCGCCTCAGTGTGGCGAGGTGTCTGGGCTGAGCTGGCGGCTGCCGCAAAGGGAACAACGGCCTGATGATCTGAAACGGTGGCTGTAGTAAAAGCGGTCTGCGAGCGAAAGTGTAGGTATGTGTGGGAGGGTGTGTCTGTGGGACGGTGGGTGGGAGGGTGTGTTCACGCACGCTCACACTGCAGCAATTGCAGTCACGCACCCACCCTGTATCCGCCGTGTAGCGCGAGGCCCGGAAGCGCAATCCCCTCGAACACCGCCAGCCCCTGCTTCGCCACGGGCTCGTTCCACGCCATCAGTGCCTCCACACCCATCACCTGCGCAGCACAGCACAGCACAGCAGGGCACGGCAGGGCACAGCAGGGCATGCGGAAGTGTTATTGCAGCTGAGCCGCGCGATGTCGCGTTTCACGGCCACAGCAAGAAGAGCCGCAGCGCTGCTTTCGAAACCACGCTAGTGAGGGGCGTGGTGATACTGCTTAGCATAACCCGCACGTGCGTCAAGCTTGGGACTGAAGGACACCGCTGGTGGCTTGCTTCCAACCCGTGCCTACCGGCAGATGAACCCAGGGCGAATCCAGGCTGAATCAATGATCCATCACATTAGCTTTTGAAACGCCGCACCTACCGAACCCCTGCTGTTGCAGTCAGCCATTTCGAGCTAGTCACATGATGACGTTGACTTACTTGCAGTACGGCCGCCACCACCTTGCCCACAGGCGCGGCGTTGAGCGGGACGCCGGCGGA